>JAJOOF010000929.1:0-41143 GCA_029582545.1 Solanum lignicaule | reverse complement strand
TTAGAAACATTCGTCCTCGAATGAAAAATCTAACCCACACGGTTAAGTCCTTACTAGTTTCCAAAATTTTGGTAAAGTATCCTCTATACCCATAAAATATAGGAACCTGAAATGCAGAAGATTCCAACCTAAGCACCTCACACGACGATACAAATAGCTAAGCACCATAGCTCTGCAATAATAGTACGAGCAAAATACAACAACAACAACAATAATAAGTAACAATAAAAAACACTAGATGGGTATCCTATCTCACTGTGCTAATCAATAATGATATTTTTACCACTGTGGGATCTAAAACAACTGAGGATATCTGGATCGCATGCCATCCTCGGCTGCCCATGTCACCTCTTTCCTATTTTTGTTTCTCCATAGTACTTTAACAGAACCCACATCATTGGTCCTCAACCTTCGGACCTGTCGATCTAATATTGCAACTGGAGTTTCATCATAGGACAACTCCTTTGTGATCTGAACATCCTCAACAGGGACAACCCTATAAGGGTCTCCAATGACCTTCCGTAGCATCGATATATGGAATCCCTGATGAACCGATTCTAGCCTAGATGGCAACTCTAACTCATAAGCCACTTGTTCTATCCTCCTAAGAATCCGGTATGGCCCAATGAATCTTGGACTAAGCTTGCCCTTCTTTCCAAGTCTCATAACACCCTTCATAGGTGAGACTTTTAACAATACCTAGCCATCAACACAAAACTCTAAATTAGTTCGCCATACATCTGAGTATGACTTTTGGCAACTTTAAGAAGTCAATAAATGTTCTCAGATGAGCTTAACCCGGTCCATTGTCAGTTGTACAAGGTCAGGTCCAACCAACCCTGACTCACCTACCTAAAACCATCAAATAGGAGATCTGCAATTTTGACCGTACAAAGCCTCATAAGGTGTCATCTTGATGCTAGAATGATAACTATTGTTATATGCAAACTCAATAAGAGGTAAGTGGTCATCCGAACTTCCATTAAAGTCCAGCATGCATGCCTGTAGCATGTCCTCAAGTGTTAAAATGGTGCGTTCAGCTTGGCTATCTGTCTGAAGGTGAAAGGTTGTACTGAGATTAACTTGCATCCCTAAATCTTTCTAGGAAGACTTACCGAAGTTAGCGGTAAATTGTTCTCCTCTATCCGAGATAATAGATATTGGGACTTTTTGCAACCTAACAACCTCTCGGATGTAAAGCCCTGCATAATCTGCAGCTGTGAATGCAGTCTTGACTGGTAAGAAGTGGGCTGATTTTGTTAACCGATCAACAATTACCCAAATAGAGTCAAACTTACGCCGCGATCAAGGTAACCCCGTAATAAAATCCTTATTAATTACCTCCCACTTCCATAAAGGAATGTCTATCTCCTGGACAAGCCCAGCAGGCTTCTGGTGCTAAACCTTAACCTATTAGCAGTTAGGACAGTGTGTCACAAACTCAGTAACATCCTTCTTCATCCCGTGCCACCAATATTTTTTTTTAATATCATGGTACATCTTCGTTGATCCTGGATGAATAGAATATCGGGATTGGTGTGCCTCTGCCATAGTTTGTTGTCGAAGCCCTACCACATTTGGAACACATAGTCGTCCTCTATATCTAAGGACTTCATCTCCTACTATATCAAAGGCTAACGACCCCTTAACATGAACTTCGCCTCTGAGATGCTCTAAGTAGGGATCCTCATGTTTTCGTTCCTTCACTTCCACGATTAAATACAATTGTGTTCTGAACTCTAACCCCACTATTACTTGCCTTTCCTAATATGACTCCCAAGCTGGCTAATTGATGAAGTTCTCGAGCTAATTCAAACCTCTCAACACCTAAATATGATAAACTTCTCATTGATCTACGACTGAGAGCATCAACTACAACATTTGCCTTCCTTGGATGATATAAATATCTATGTCGTAGTTTTTCAGTAACTCAAGCCATCGACGTTATCGAAGATTCAATTCCTTCTGTCTAAAGATATACTAAAGGATCTTATGATCTGTGAAAATATCCACATGAATGGCATATAGATAGTGTCTCCAGATCTTTAGTGCATGCACAACCACAACCAACTTTAAGTCGTGAGTTGGGTAGTTCTTCTCATGCTTTCTCAACTGCCTTGAAGCATATGTGATCACCTTACAATGTTGCATCAGGACACATCCTAACCCAATACTAGAAGCGTCACGGTACACTTCATAGCCCTCTGCACCCTCTGGCAAGGCTAGGAGTCGTGCTGATGTCAACCTATCCTTCAGCTCCTAGAAACTATGCTCGCAAGCCTTAGTCCACTGAAACTTAACTACTTTTTAAGTCAGCTTTGTTAGTGATGCTGAGAGTGAAGAAAACCCCTCTACAAACCTTCTGTAGTACCCATCTAACCCTAAGAAACTATGAACCTCTGTCGGAGTTGTGGGTCTAGGCCAAGTCTTCACGACCTCAAGCTTCTGTGTATCAACCATATTTCCCTCATCTAATAAAATATGGCCTAGGAAAACCACAGAGGTCAACCAGAACTCACACTTAAAGAACTTTGCATAAAGTTTCTGCTTTTGAAGAACCTAAAGGACTGCTCGCAAATGATCTGCATGCTCAGCTTTTGAAGGAGAATAGACCAAATAATCATCAATAAATACAATCATAAGTGTATCTAGATACGGCCTAAATATGCTATTCATCAGGTCCATAAACACTGCCGGGGGATTGGTCAATCCAAAAGACATATTCAAAAACTCAAAATGCCCATATCTAGTTCTAAAACTTGTCTTCGGAATATCTTTCTCCCGAACTCGTACCTTGTAATGACTCAAAAAACTAGTAGGTGAAACTAAAGCCTTACGTGTGAGTTGTTGAGTATGATTTGGGGTTTTATGTTGTAAAATTGTTTCCCGAGCTTAGGTTGAGGGGTTTAGGGGCTGAACATCAAGGTACGACTCCCCAAGGACCAACCAAAGGTTCTTGAGGAGGGACCTATGGATAGGACCTACGGGGCGTAGGTCCATCCACGCCCCGTGGAACCAGGTCATAGGTCAAGATCCCAAGATGAAGAGTGGCAGAACCCAACCACAGACCTGCATGATGGGGCATGACCCCAGTCATGGTACGTGGGTCAGGTGGGCGTGAGTCACACCTGAAGACTGCCCAATCTCAGACTAGTGAGGGACAACGTGGTAAATTCTTAGGTTGGTTAGTTAAGTTAGGGGTCGCTTTATATTGATTATTCAGACTTATTTAAGACATTTTAAACTATTAATTAACCCTTTAAAATTCATAATTCCCAAAACCCAAATAGTAACCAACTCTTCTCCAAACATTCTCTCTCTAAAACCTCCATTGAAGAAGATGAAGAAGTCAAGGTCTAGGGCTCAATGACTCAAATTTTCCACTCAATTTCGTGGGGAGTCTTCAATTAAGGTATGGTAGTTTTGATTCATGGTTAACTTTCCATCCATGAAGTCCCCAAATCTTTAAATTCAAAATTGGAATTTCTCCAAAACTAAGCATTTTTATTCTAGGTCATGGATTCTTTCTCAAAACATTTTCAATGGTTTAATTATCATATATTAATATTGAATTGTTGTATTATGGTGGTTTTAAGAGAAAATCCCCCATGAATCCATGATTTCCACATAACCCTAATTTATGACTTGGATTTGGGTGAATTGTAATAAGATGAATGTTATGAAATTGATCTTGTAATGCTTTAGTTAGTTGAATTATGCCATTATTCATGCCTAAATTTTAGTATTTTAGGTGTATTGGTGAATTAGGATTCATGGTCTTGAAGGGAAAATTATGAAGAATGTTGTATAATCATGATGATATGTATATGCTTTGTGATTTCAATGAAAGTAATGTGATCATGACTACAATGCAATTGTGTTATTATTGAAAGGTTATTCTCAATTATACACTTGTGAATGATGATGAAATAATGTGAAAGGTTTCTTCAATGTAATGATACATCTTGAATTGGTAGGCTTAGGACATCCTCTTCTTGGGTAATTAAAAGTGATCTTGATTGATGTACCTTGAATTGGTAGGCTTAGGGCATCCTCTTATTGTGTAACTAATGTATCTTGATTTAATGAACCTTGAATTGGTAGATCTAATGGTAGTAGCCCTTTCATAAATGATTAATGAAGTTTTCTAAGCCTTTGTCTTGAATTGGTAGATCTAATGGTTGTAGCCCTTTCATGAGGAGTCTATGAACTAATGTAATGAAAAACCTTGAATCAGTAGACCTAATAGTGGTAACCCTTTCATGCGTACAATGATAAACCTTAAATCGATAGACCTAATGGTGGTAGCCCTTTCATGTGTTTAATGATGAACTTGAATCGGTAGACCTAATGGTGGTAGCCCTTTCTTGAGGATTCAATGAGCTATCCTAATAATGTACCTTGAACCAGTAGACCTAATGGTGGTGGCCCTTTCATGTATAATAATGTACTTTGGGTCGGTAGACCTAATAGTGGTAGCCCTCTCAAGTACAATAATGTTAATGTGAATGAACTACTCTATGGAAATTTAAAGCTTAGTACCGAGTGGATATGGTAAGGGAGAAGCTCTCCCCATGTTAGGTCGGGTTTCAATGAACACCTTTCTTATCCCATAACTATGTGCCCACATAGATTATTAGCTAGTGGATCCACCTAAGCTAAAATGTTACCGGTTCTACCTTAGGCCAGTAGACCAACTCTTTTCAGTGTGGGATATGACACCGGATTACATGTTAAGCTCACATTGTCTATGTCGGTTAGTGCTTATTCCCATCATGTGAGTTACGTGCTATATATGGTTACTCAAGAGGTTATATGAAGTGTGGGTGGTAGTATGGGATATCATTCATGCATTCCACGAGTAAGCTTTGAGAGGGCTATGGTGTGTTTCTCTAATGTCTAATGAAATAAATGTGCTCATAATGATGCTAATGATAATGTTGACTTAAAGACTTAATGTATTGATGAATGCTTTGCTTGGAAATGTTATTATGAGTTACTTTCCTTGTCATGACTTACTAAATGTGAATGTTTCTTGTCTATGATTATTGACTAAAGATGAGAATGAAAAATGGTAAGTTCATCTATTGTGGCTTCAAAGTGGTACTTAGTATGAATGGTATTATGGGATGTCATTCCTAGGTTGCACAAGTATAGCTTAGGGTTACTTAAGATGATGGTTCTAATGTGTTCTATTGGATTACATGTTGCATGTGATTGTATCTTATGCCTTTTATACTAAAGTTCATGATGTTTCTCAAAATTGGCATATAGCATGGTTTTCAACCAAAATGTCCTTTTTAGCATGATTTTTGCATGGCTATCATACTTGGTACACGTTTGTATGCTAACCCATATTTATTCTATTTTTCTACAAAGTGTAGGTTTCGGATCTTAAAGTGACTTCTAGTGTTCAAAGCTTGGATTGATTCTCTCCAAAGCTAGTGGTGAGTCTTCATGGTTTGAGGATGAGAGTTGTCATTTTTAGTTTCTTTTATGTCATTTTACATTTCGGACTATGTTGAATGGTTGTGACCCTATCTTTGATTCTAAAGTTGTATTAGATGGCCATGTGAGACAAGTTTGACTTTCGCTGTTTGTTTTCAAATAAATACTTCGATTGTATGGATAAATGTTTTAAATTCCGTACCATTTTCTTATGTCTTATGTTATAAATGCTATAAGGCTTGTATGAGGCTTTTCAGAGTCTTGTACGCTGTGTCACGTCCGGGGTGTAGGCTCAGGTCGTGACAAATATGGTATCAGAGCACAAGATGTTGGGATGGTTTTTAGGGTTGCGGTCTCACAAGCCACATCTAGTGGAGTCATTTTTATAAGTGTGAAGCGTGCCATATTTATGAATGATAGGCTATAAGACGTTAGGAAACTACTCTTCTTTCATTGCTCTTTAAGTCGTGCCATATAGTTTAGCTCTATAAAGTCCCTTTCCTAACCCTTCTCTTGAGTCTTCAGGAAATGAATACGCAAAGGGTGAATGCTAGAAGGGTGGAAGAGGAGAATGTGAATGAGGAAGTTCCTCCCCAAGGTCCTCAAGGCAATCAAGCTCCGGTTGAAAATGTGACCCTAGAAGAGTTTAGGACCACTATCCAAATGATGACTCAAGCCATGACGACTCAAGCTCAAGCCATGACAACTCAAGCCCAAGCTATGACGGCCCAAGAAAATAGGGTTGTTGAGACTCATGTGAACACTAATGTGAGCACTATGGCTTCTAGGTTGAGGGACTTTGTGAGGATGAACCCTCCGGTGTTTCTTGGTTCAAAGGTGGGAGAGGATCCCCAAGAGTTTATGGATGAGGTGTATAAGGTAGTTAATGCTATGGGGGTAACTTCTATAGAAAAAGTGGAGCTATTTGCTTACCAATTGAAGGATGTTTCCTAAGTTTGGTTTACTCAATTGAGAAGTAATAGGCAGGTAGGAGCGGGTCCTATTTATTGGGAGGCGTTTAAGAAAGCATTCCTTGATAGATTTTTTCCCCGTGATAAGAGGGAGGCTAAGATGGAAGAATTTATCAACCTTAAGCAAGGTAGCATGAGTGTGCAAGAGTATTCTTTGAAGTTTACCCTATTGTCTAAGTATGCTCCTTCTTTGGTATCAAATCTGTGGGATGAGATGAGTAGATTTGTGACGGGTGTGTCCGACCTAGTTGAGGAAGAATGTCGTACAACAATGCTCCATGATGACATGAATATCTCCAGGCTTATGGTGTATGCTCAACAAATTTAGGAGTCCAAAATTAAGAAAAATAATAGGGAGATGTAGAGAGCTAGGTCCGATGAGAAAGGCCAACCAAGGTTGAAAAAGAGATCTTCCAACCAAGATTCTTCAAGAACTCCTAGGTGTTATCAATAGAAAGGTAGTGGGTCTCCATTTCCTAAACCTACTTGCACCAATTGTGGAAGGAAGCATTTTAGGAAGTGCCTAGCCGGTACAAATGAGTGTTATGGTTGTGGAAAGAGTGATCATCAAGTGAAAGATTGCCCTACTCTTACGGCAAAGGGGAGAGAGGCCAAGCAAGCTTCTCCTAGTGTCTCGGATCCTAATGTTCCAAAGTATGGTCGTTTCTATGCACTCCGGTCTAGAAAGGACAAATGAGCCCTTCCGGATGAAGGCACCGGTATGTTGATAGTTCCTTATGGTTGTGAATGTTTGATTAAGATCCCTAGCTTATTTTCATGTTAGCCTTGGTATGGGTTTACTCCCAAGGGGGAGATTGTACGTTGGATAGTAAGGTTATTGAGAGTTCTGATATCCTTATCTCTTTCTTCTATTCCTATTCAAGCTTGAGACCAAGAGTTCCTTATGGCTTGTTTCATGTTTTGGAGTCATGTCTGATTATGTGTTTTTCATGGTCTCCTTATGTTATGCATGTTCTTGATGAATTCATGTTTAATGAGAAAATGAGTTTTCATGATTTTTATTCCTCATGTTGATGTGCATTTAGTATGAGTTGTCTATTTGCTTCATGAGGTGAATTGTTGAACATGCTTAAATGTGGTTTCGAGAAGAATTGCATAATTTGCTTAATGATGTTATGATGAGCATGATTTGACTTGGAGAAGGTAATTCCTCCAATGATATGAGAAATGTTGAAGTTTTCATGCATAATGAGTTTGTAGATGTAGTTCCTACTTTCTTGTGTTGCATTGAATATATTGAGATGGAATTGATATTTCCTCCTTGTTTTGTTCATTGTTATGATGTTTCATGCATGATGGGCTACTATTCTTGCATACTTATTTACTGTAAGGTGTTTAAAGTATCATTCGAGGACGAATTTTCCAAAGGGGGAGATAATTTAACGACTTAGAAAACTAGTAGGTGAAACTAGAGCCTTACGTGTGACTTGTTGAGTATTATGTGGAGTTTTATGTTGTAAAATGGTTTCCCGAGCTTAGGTTGAGGGGTTTAGGGTTTGAACGTCAAGGTACGACTTCCCAAGGACCAACCAAGGGTCCTTGAGGAGGACCCTAAAGTATAAGCCCCCTAGAGTTGCCTAAGAACCAAAAATCTACCAAAATTTAGGGACCTACGGATGCGACATACTGGGCGTAGGTCCATCCACGCCCCATGGAACCAGGCCGTAGGTCAAGACCCCAAGATGAAGAGTTGCAGAACCCAACCACGGACCTGTAGGATGAGGCGTGACCCCACTCACGGTCCGTGGGTCAGGTGGGCCTGAGTCACACATGTAGACTACCCAATCTAGGCCAAGTGAAGGACAAAGTGGTAAATTCCTAGGGTGGTTAGTAAAGTTAGGGGTCATTTTATATTGATTATTTAGATTTATTTAAGACCTTTTAAACTATTAACTACCCCTTTACAATTCATAATTCCCAAAACCTAAATAGTAACCAACTCTTCTCCAAATATTCTCTCTCTAAAACCTCCATTGAAGAAGAAGAAGAAGTCCAGGTCTAGGGCTCAAGGACTCAACTTTTCCACTCAATTTCTTGAGGAATCTTCAATTAAGTGATGAGTCCACGATTTGGACTCATTTAGGGCTTCATTTTGATAGATTTAATGTCCTCAAATGTTTGTTTTGTGCCAATAACTGATGTAAAATCCCAAATTTTCAGGTATTTGGATTTAGGAACGAATCATGGACACTAATGTGCAAAAAGGAACAAAAGCGAGCTAAAGGAATGAAGAAATGAAGGCTTGGTGATCGCCGATGTCACTCGGCGAATCACCAAGTTGCCACCTACCACCTAAAGTTATAGAATGTTGGAGCTAAACTTGGGGGGGGGTAACTTTGGCGAGCAGCAGTTCCATTCGGCTTGTCGCCGATCGATTCGGCGAGGGATGACCAGGTTGCCAAAAGTGATGAGGGAGACTCAAACAAGTAATAATGGGCGAGATAGAAGGGAAAAGGGCAATTCGCAGAATCATCTGGTGATCCCGATCTGGAACACCTAAAGTTACAGTAGCTGGACCAAGAAGAAGTGAAAAATTAAGGTATGGTAGTTTTGATTCATGGTTAACTTTCCATCCATGAAGTCCCTAAATCTTCAAATTCAAAGTTGGAATTTCTCCAAAACTAAGGGTTTTCATTCTAGGTCTTGGATTCTTTCTCAAAACGTTTTCAATGGTTTAAATATCATATATTAAGATTGAATTGTTGTATTATGGTGGTTTTAAGATAAAATCCCCCATGAATCCATGATTTCTCTATAACCCTAATTTATGACTTGGATGTAGGTGAATTGTAATAAGATGAATGTTATGAAATTGATCTTGTAATGCTTTAGTTACTTGAATTATATCATTATTCATGCCTAAATTGTAGTATTCTAGGTGTGTTGGTGAATTATGATTCATGGCCTTGAAGGGAAAATTATGAAGAATGTTGTATAATCATGATGCTATGTATATGCTTTGTGATTTCAATGAAAGTAATGTGATCATTACTACAATGCAATTGTGTTATTATTGAAAGGTTATTATCAATTATACACTTTTGAATGATGATGAAATAATGTGAAAGGTTTCTTCAATGTAATGATACATCTTGAATTGGTAGGCTTAGGGCATCCTCTTCTTGTGTAATTTAAAGTGATCTTGATTGATGTACCTTGAATTGGTAGGGTTAGGGCATCCTCTTCTTGTGTAACTAATGTTTCTTGATTTAATGAACCTTAAATCGATAGACCTAATGGTGGTAGCCCTTTCATAAATGATTAATGAAGTATTCTAAGGCTTTGTCTTGAATCGGTAGACTTAATGGTGGTAGCCTTTTCATGAGGAATCTATGAACTAATGGAATGATAAACCTTGAATCGGTAGACCTAATGGTGGTAGCCCTTTCATGTGTATAATGATAAACCTTGAATCGGTAGACCTAATGGTTGTAGCCCTTTCATGTGTATAATGATGAACCTTGAATTGGTAGACCTAATGGTGGTAGCCCTTTCTTGAGGATTCAATGATCTATCCTAATAATGTACCTTTAATTGGTAGACCTAATGGCGGTGGCTCTTTCATGTGTACTAATGTACTTTGGGTCGGTAGACCTAATGGTGGTAGCACTCTTAAGTAAAATAATGTTAATATGAATGAACTACTCTATTGGAATTTAAAGCTTAGTACCGAGTGGATATGGTAAGGTGGAAGCTCTCCCCATGTTAGGCCGAGTTTTAATGAACACCTTTCTTATCCCATAACTATGTGCCCACATAGATTATTAGCTAGTGGATCCACTTAAGCTAAAATGTTACCGGTTCTACCTTAGGCAAGTAGACCAACTCTTTCCGGTGTGGGACATGACACCGAATTCCATGTTAAGCTCACATGGTCTATATCGGTTAGTGCTTATTCCTATCATGTGAGTTACTTGCTATGGTTACTCAAGAGGTTCTATGAAGTGTGGGTGATAGTATTGGATTTCATTCATGCATTGCATGAGTAGACTTTGATAGGGCTATGGAGTGTTTCTCTAATGTCATAATGTCTAATGAAATGATTGTACTCATAATGATGCGAATGAGAATGTTGACTTAAAGGCTTAATGTAATGATGAATGCTTTGCTTGGAAATGTTATTATGAGTTACTTTCCTTGTCATGACTTACTAAATGTGAATGATCCTTGTCTATGATTATTGACTAAAGGTGAGAATAAAAAAATGGTAAGTTCATCTATGGTGGCCTCAAAGTGGTACTTAGTATGAATGGTAGTATGGGTTGCCATTCCTACATTGCACAAGTATAGCTTAGGGTTACTTCTGATGATGGTTCTAATGTGTTGTATTGGCTTACATTTTGAATATGATTGTATCTTATGCCTTTTATACTAGAGTCCATGATGTTTCTCAAAATTAGCATATAGCATGGTTTTCAACCAAAATGTCCTTTTTAGCATGATTTTTGCATGGCTATCATACTTAGTACATTTTTGTGTGCTAACCCATATTTCTTCTATTTTTCTACAAAGTGTAGGTTCCGGATCTTAAAGTGACTTCTAGTGTTCAAAGCTTGGATTGATTCTCTCCAAAGCTAGTGGTGAGTGCTCATGGTTCGAGGACGAGAGTTGTCATTTTTAGTTTATTTTATGTCATTTTACATTTCGGACTATGTTGAAGGGCTGTGACCCTATCTTGGATTCTAAAGTTGTATTAGATGGCCATGTGAGACAAGTTAGACTTCCGCTTTTTGTTTTCAAATAAAGACTTTGATTGTATGGATAACTGTTTTAAATTAGGTTCCATTTTCTTATGTCTTATGTTATGAATGCTATGAGGCTTGTATGAGGCTTTTCGGAGTCTTGTACGCCCTGTCACGTCCGGGGTGTGGGCTCGGGTCGTGACATACCTAATGGTACCTTGATCTCAAATAAATCTTCGAGAAGTACTTAGAACCTTGTAGTTGATCAAACAAGTCATTGATCCTCGGAAAGGGATACCTATTCTTTATAGTAGCCTTGTTCAGCTATCGATAATCGATACGCATCCTCAACAAGCCATCTTTTTTCTCACAAATAATATTGGTGCACCCCATGGTGAAGCACTAGTGTGTTAAAGACTTTATCAAGAAAATCTTTCAAATGAGCCTTCAACTCCTTCAGCTCAGCAAGAGCCATTCTATAAGGAGGGATAGATATGGGTTGTGTACCTTATAGCATATCGATAGCAAAATCAATTTCTCGTTCTGGAGGGATACTAGGAATCTTGTCGGAAATACATCTAGAAACTCATTAACTACCGAAATAGATTGAAGAGTCGGTGGTTCTGCATCTATATCATGAACGCGAACAAGATGGTAAACACAACCCTTAGTAATCATCCTTCTCACCTTAACATAGGAAATAAATTTACCTTTTGGCGTTGTTGTATCGCCTTTCCATTCCCGAACTACCTCTCCTAGAAAGTGGAATCTAACAATCTTTGTCCGGTACTCAATATTAGCATAACAAGACGCTAACTAGTCCATACCCATAATGACATCAAAATCGACCATCTCTAACTCTATCAGGTCTAAAGAGGTCTGACGGTCGATAATTTCTACCATGCAACCTCGATAGACTCTCCTGGCAATAATAGACTCACCAACTGGTGTAGATACAATAAAGGGTCAATCTAATGACTCTTCTACTATACATAACTTCCCCACAATAATGGAGTAACATAAGATAGAGTAGATCTAGGATCTATCAAAGCATAAAAACAATGGTAACAAATAATTAATGCACTTGTCACATCATCTGGTGATGACTCTGAGTCCTATCTATCGGCTACTGAATATGTAAGGTTCTGGCCACTACCAGAACTAGATGCTCCCTCTCTACCTCCACCTCTGCCTTTACCTGCTGAAGTCTGGGGTCCACGCCCTGTAGACTGTGCTGATGAGGAGGAACCTACTACTGACCCGGTCGACTGACCTATACCACCCTGACCTAAGGTCGGCCAGTTCCTCCACCCATGCCCCTCCTGTCCACAAGAATAACAACCTGTGGAACCCTGCCTGCACCTCCCGAAATGCATCCTAGCGCAAGTAGCACAACGCAACGAAGCTATCCTAGTCTGGCTTGAACCCCTCTGCTACTGAGAGCATGATGCTCGTGAACCCTCACCTGGGCCTAACTGTCCCTGAAGATCAAATCTACTACCCTGGAACTGCTGTGGTGGAGGTCTAGGTGGCGTACTAGAATATCGGGGCCTGGGACCACCCTGAAAATCTCCCTGTGAACCAGCGGGCCTAGCCCTCTTCTGTCTCTCTCTCGACCCTCACACTCATATACTGTAGATGTCGGTGATCCTCTATGCCCTATGCAAAGGCCTGAATTCGCGAGATATCCATATTATCATTTAGTGCAGCGGTAGAACAAACGTCGATATAGTCTGAGTAAAGCCCTCCCACAAATCTACACACCCTGTCATGCATCTGATCAACAAATGCTGGTGCAAATCTAGCCAATGAAACAAATCTCAGCCCGTACTCTCGGAGACTCATGCTACCTTGATGGAGGTTTAGAAACTGGTCAACCCAGGCATCTCTAATCTCTCGAGGAAAATAGTGATCTATGAAAGCTTCTGTAAAGCTATCCCATATGGGTAGAGATGCATCTTTTATCCTAGATCTCTCCCAACTTTCGTACCACAATACTGCAATGTCACGCAATCGAAATGTTGATAACTCAGCTGACTCAGTCGGTGAGGCATGCATGACTCTGCAGATCCTATGAAGTTGATCAACAATGCTCTGAAGGTCCTCTCTGTGATCTGTACCTATAAACTATGGAGGAATCATGGCAAGGAATTCACAAACTCTCGAACTTCTAGTCCCTCCAGAAGGTCTGGCAACATCTGGCGCAACTGCTTGGTGTTGTGCAACTACTAACTGTGCTAACATACAAACTGCACCCTTGAAATCCTGATCAGATGGAATATGAGGAACTAGAGGTGGTACTGTTGGTGGAGCCGGGGGTCCTGTAGCCCTCGAAGGCTCTTGAAGTGGAGGAGAAGCTATAAGGGATGAGAAGATGTCTCACCCTAAGTCTCACAATGGGCTACCTCACGAGGTGAACAAAAGAAGGATAGTCATTCTAACATGCCCGAAAGCTTCTTGCTTATTGAATGTGGTGAACAACACATTTATAAACAAGACTCTACTAGACATGGCTTACAGACTCCCTAGGATACGACGTTGCTCTGATACCAAGTTTGTCACTCCCCAAATTCAAGGGGCACAACTGGTTTCTAATGCCAAAACTCAGGCCTGAGCCGACCCTTATGAACCATTTGCTACTAGCGCATGGCAGCCATACGCAATCAAGAAAACAAACAAGTATATCTCGGCTTAAAACTAAGCCCTCGGTCGGCAAGGCCCTTGTCAATAAATATATAAAAGTAACAGCTACTCCTAAGATTTCATATAAAGAAATAGTCAACTAGCATAGAAGTACTCATTGGGTTATCGAGGCCACCATGATCTCTATACCAAAACTGAAAGTAGGTATATATCAAGACAATACATCAAACAACTCATAATCTTCAACAAACTAGGCCACCATGGCCATAACGTAGTTATACACCCCACACACTAGTCTGCAAGCCTCTAAGAGTAGTAAAGATTGGCGGGACAATGCCCCAGCCTACCCATAAAAATATATACAACAAAATCTAGCAAACCTCCCAATTCTAGCAGCTCTGGAGGAAAGAGGCTAGCCAACCGGATAGAAGTCAATCCTACTGCTGAGGAGGTCTACTGGGTCGTCTGTCGGGACCAGCATGCATGAATATAGTGACACCCAGGCAATGGGGCGTCAGTACGAAATAATGTACAGAGTATGAAAGGCTATAGACTAAATGAGGAAGTATCATAGTATACCAAAGGCAATCATGTAAGGAAATCAAAATTTAGATAAGCATTCTAACCCACTACGGAATCTAAAAATACAAAAGTGATCAAAAAATAACCTAACCAAGCCCCATAAGCCTGAAAGGTACAAACAACATACCACCTACCTAGGCCCCCATTAGCCCAGAAGGTGCCAAATCAATCTACATACCCCTATCGGTAGCCCCTTGTCTTTGTAAGAAGTCACATACCCTTTTTTGGCAATGGTATAGCCCCATAGGCAGCGCATAACCCTCTTAGGCAACAACATAGCTCTGTGGGCTGCACATAGCACTCTTGTGATCAAATAGCCCTGTAGGCAACACATAGCCCTCTTGGCGTCAAAATAGCCCCGTAGGCAACACATAACACTCTTTGGCATCAATATAGCCTCATGGGCAACACATAGCCCTCTTAGGCAATAACATAGTCCTCTTAGACAACATCATAGCCCCCATAGGCAGTTCATAGCTCAATAGCTAACCACAATAGCCCCAAGGGCGACAACAAACAAATGAATAGGCTAAAGGCGAGCAATTTAGCTATACATAATATATATGAATAGTCTCCGACTCATTCCTATCTTAGGGTCATTCTTAACAGATTATGAGTCCCCAAAATGAGAGTTTATAACCACTCAATTAGCCAACCACTCACAATTACATCTACAAGATCACCAATATTAACTACCCTATTATATCACTCCCAAGATCTAAGGAAACATGTCGAACGAAGGGAATAGCCTTAGCATACCTTTTCCTTTATAATTTATGCTGAAAATACTTTTGTTCGCCCCACTACAACACTAAAAAAAAAGTAAAATCAATCAATAATTAAGGACAAGAATTACTACGACAATTCGACAATCGATACGGATTCCTATCGTAAATTACTATCCAAGACCTAAAGTATCCATAAACTGATAAAAGATGGTTCCTACCTTTCTTTACACGCCCTAAACACTTGAATGAAATCAAGCCACTGGAAAAAAAAACCCTGCTGCCACAACCTCCACGGAGCTACACCGCTCAATTCACCATGAAAACTATACCAAAATGATGAGCTCCCGACGTAGGACAATTTTCGATAAGGAGCCAAGAAGAGATTATGAACACACAGGGATGATTTGAGGAGTAATTCTCTGATTTTTGTGGGTTTCTTATGAGCTGGAATGAAGAAAAATGAAGAAGGTGCTATCTTATAAGGTTCCACCGACCTAGGGGACCCACCTCACGTTCCTGCTTGCGTAGTCTCGCAAAAATGTGATTATCTCTCTATTATGAAGTTGTATGAACAAATGGTTTGATGCATTGGAAACTAGACTCATAGACCTTCGATTTGATAGGTCGTGGGCTCCATAACTCTTTATGTATTGGGAGAAAACCTCCGAGACATTTGACCCGAATTTCAGAGAAATCTTTAAAAAGGAACTTACGATAACTTCGCCAACTTTTATTTTGCCACTTACCTAACTTCAAAACTTGAGATACAACCCTTGAACACTTTAAATATGACATACCCCATCATTCTTAATTTATTACTCACCCTCTTTGTCTTTCCACAAAGGTACAAGTCAAATTAGAGTTCCGAAAAGTCGGGGAATTACACTAACTCCCTCATTCATTATCAGATTTCCCTAGAACTCACCTGACTCAGATTTTGTCCAAATCTGGACTAGGCTACAATTTTTCAAGTCACTATTCAAACAGTTTTCTGTCCCTAATTCTTTCCCCATTGGCTTTTCCATAACGACGTGAACAGGTCATTACAAGAAATAAATTACTACTTTAATCCAAACTAGCAGACTATATTACACAGTTTATTTATTTATAACTTTTCTTCTCAACATAGAATTCAAAATATATATTTTTTATTGTAAATTTAATTTGTTTTCTGTGAAAACATTTTCGTTTATTTTTATTTTATACTCTTTTTACATTATTCTTGTAATTTTATCCATAAACAATTTTAACTTATTTTTTAATTCTATGAAACAAACTTAAATTTAAAATAATTACATTAATTCTAAACTAACAAACTATATTATATAATTTATTTACTTATAATTTTCTTCTCAACTTAGAGTTCAAAATTTATATTTTTTATTGTATGTTTAATGTTTTTTTTAAAAAACAGTTGCATTAATTTTTATTTTGTCCTATTTTGTATATTCTTTCTTGTACTTTTATCCATGAACACTTTTAACTTAATTTTCTATTTTATTCACCAAATTTAAAGTAATTATTAACGTATCCCGTTATTCTCATATAATTTACGCTATTATCGATTTAAGGGTAGCATTTACGCATATTTTTTCATTTGTTAGACCCACTTTATGAAATAACACTATATATATTATTATTTATACTATTACCTAATGTTGAATTCATGCATGTCTCTTTCTCTTTTCTAAACTAACAAACTATATTATATAATTTGTCTATTTATAACTCTCTATTCAAAGTAGAATTCAAAATTTATATTTTTTATTTAAGTTTAAATATTTTTGCAAAAACAACTGCATTTATTTTTATTTACACTCTTTTTATAATTTTTTTCTTGTAGTTTTATTCATGAACGATTCTAACTTAATCTTTATTCCATGTAGCAAATTTAAATTAATAATTAACATATCTCATTACTCTCATTTAGTTTATGATATTATTAATTTAGTGTCTATCAAAAATAATTTAGTGTCTGCATATATTGTTTTTCTATTATAGATTCAATTTATGAAATTAGATTGAGTATGTGGTTATTTATATTATTAATTATTAATTAATGTTGAATTTATGTATGTAGCTTTCTCTTCTTCTTTTTGGCTAGTACAGTAAGAGTAGTACTTAATCAATATAATTTACATTGATTACGATAATAATTTATTACACTCTAGAAAACATATCTCATGTCACAATGAAAATAAATGTTCACTAAAGAATCAAGCAACTATTTATTTCTTTCAAAAAGAAGAAAAGATTTCTAAAATAAATATATTATATTTATTAAATTAGTTCATTTTTAAATTTTTTCAATAAACTCTTTAGTTATTTGTAACTGTAAAATAATTT
The DNA here is from genome assembly GCA_029582545.1 of Solanum lignicaule. Classification (NCBI taxonomy): domain Eukaryota; kingdom Viridiplantae; phylum Streptophyta; class Magnoliopsida; order Solanales; family Solanaceae; genus Solanum; species Solanum lignicaule. The sequence goes on along the minus strand of JAJOOF010000929.1, from coordinate 23,722 downwards.
ATTTTAAATTAATGCAAATTCTAAACCTTCATACTATCTTTAAATTTTATTAGAAAGGGAAAATACATATAAAAAAAAAACCCTGAACTTGGCACGAAAATTTACTTTAGTACTTAAACTACACGGGTGTTTAAATACTCCCCTAAACATCTTTGAAGTGATTAAAACATCCCCTAAGGGATGATGTGGCAGAGAGAGTGAGTGCACTCTCTTGAAAGAGCATGAAAACAGAGAAAAAAAAATCTGAATATTTAAAGCCCTACACATGGCCATTTTTTATTGGCCTATATATAACAAATTATTTAAATAGTTTTTAATATATATTAAATCTTTAAAATATGTAAATTTTCTTAATAAGAGGTAAATGAAATTAGTGGGTCCTCTTTTTAATTTCTTTAATTTTTATTTTTTTTCATTTTGTTGTCTTCCTCAATACACATCTTTCTCCATTGAAACATCTCCTCCTCCATCTTCATCCCCACCTCTATCCACTATTTTCATTTCACTAGTCTTTTACTAATCCGTAAAATTCAATACAAATGTCATTTTATTGACCTCGATTTCACTCTATATTATTGGTGTCGATTTGACAAATGTAAACTTTCTTAAATTTTGAGTGACCCATTTTGATTTCTAGATCCATTCAAACCCTTCTCATAAAATTTATATTTTTTTGGACTAACTTTCTTATGCAGTCTTCATTTCTTATTTGAGTTGTCAAGAAAAAATTGGCTTTCAAAAAAATCCATTCTCCAAGTGGGTAAATTCGTTGGGAGGGTTCGAAGAAGATAATGTGAATATTAGTGAATTTTCTTCTTTAAAGTGACTTAAAAATTGTTTAATAGTGAAGAAGAAGAAAAGAATGTATGGAAGGTTAGAATAATGGTGAACAACAAGGAAGAAGAAAGAGAGGTGTGGGGTATGCATTTATAAATTAATCAATTGATATAATTAATTTTCAAAAGTGTTGAAGAAAAAAATAGTGAATAAGTAAAAGAGAAATAAAAATTAATGACATGGTGTCTACATGGTTATGATGTGGTGCTTACGTGGCTATGATGTGGCGGGTGAGAGTGGTGTTATAGTCTCAGGGTGGAAAAAAAATCACTTCAAAGATGTTAAGGGGGGTATTTAAACGCCCGTGTAGTTTAAGTATTAAAGTAAGTTATACGACCAAGTTTAGGGTTTTTTTTTTTTTATGTATTTTCCCTATTAGAAATAAACTAAAGAAGTCACTACACGGTGTTTAAAATAAGTCTCATAATACAATATGTTTCAAATAGATTAGGATTTTTCCAAACCTGAATCTCTAAATAAGATGGTGAACAAAAATTACATGACGATCTAACAAACCACAATCAATATAGTTATTTTACTACACATATTACACGACGTATAAAATAACCATAATAACCCATGACCTCCACAATTTTCACACAAATGGTTATAAAACATGTTAGTATACTAATGATGCTAAATAGTGATCTAACCAATTTCAAGTCGGATGTATAACAAAAACCCAAAATCAATACCAATTTCTGCAAAAAGATCCACAAATTGAATCCTAATTAAAATTTCTAAAATAAAATTTCAAACCTACAACGTGAGAAAGAAACATTTTACCTTGTGAGATCTTTGGTATCCACCAATGTATATTGTAACAATATTTTTAAACGAAAGATAAAATGACGAATCAACTTTGGAAGAGAAAAAATAAAAAGTGCAAGTATTAGGTGTTAAGAAATCTGGAAAAGAAAAAGATCAACTATATGTCTTGCATCTTGATTTTTTCAATATCGATATATTAGGATACACACACATTTTTCATGAAAAGTAAAACATAGAATATCACACATTGTAATCTTTTATAATTTTTTTTTTTACAAATATTCTTATCTTAGGTAACTACATTGTACAATAGTGTTTGATCTCTGATTTGTATAAATGTTTTGGAAAGCATAAACTGTTATTATAAAGAGAAGAAGGAGCAAACTATATAATTAAACTATATATTATTTTGTATCTTCTTTACTGGACTCATTTCCTTTTGTTAAATCTTATGTTTAAAAAGAAAAGTATTCTTTGTTGCTTCCTTCTTGTCTCTACATGCATGTGAGGAATAAACATCGATGTGAAAGAGCAAGAAATACACAAAACAAACAAAGAAGAAACAACAAAAGCGACAAACATATAATATAATTTTTTTTAAAAAAAGTAAAAAAGAGCAGAGAAAGAAGATAATCCATGAAAATGAGAGACTATGAATTTATCTTAATCCTCTTCAACAATTAGAGAGACATCACAACGTGGAACAAAACCACTCCTCAAATTTCTCCACTAAATTGACTGTATTATTTTTTGAAACTAGTATACGTACCCGAGCGTTGTGTGGATATTTTAAATATAATAATAGTATAATTTTAAAATAACTAATATGAATTATTATTATTATTATTATTGAGTAACAAAAGTGATGTGTAATCATATATAATGTTTAAATTTTATATAAATATTTTATGCTAATAACATTTTACTTTATTCTATATGCAGTTAGGATATAATCTTCAAAGACACCAAACATTGATTCTTTTTGGCTTGAAATGTTCAATGTATTAATGGAAGAAACCTTTCTTACTTGCATAGATCAATTTTCTCTCTCCGCTTTTAAGTTAGTTTTTGTGAAGTAAACGTTGAAAATGAGGATATTTATATTTTCGTTTTTATATGAAGCGACAAAGTAAAGAAGACATGCTATATGACTATTTTCTTATGGAGAATCTTATTATTCATAACAAATGTTTTAGGTATATACATCGTATCTCAATTCTCAAACCTAAAATGCAAATTTAGGCAAGAGAACTTCTGATTTTCATAAATACATATATTGTCTAAATCTTAGCCTTGTACACATACATTGTAGAATTCCTGCGACAAAAAAGTAATGAAAAATAGATTTAAGAATATGTAAACTATAATACTGTATGAAATTTGTTAATAATGCATTTATATATGATAATTATTTACAAATTTTAATCTTAAAAGTTTTGAAAATATCATGTATTACGCAAATCCATTGTAGGCTTCCCCCATTTGATAGTCAAAACTTGTGTTATCTAAAAAGTCCTAATAAAACAATAAGTATTTTGGTTTTAAGTAATCGTAAATAATAAATAATATACATGAAATTTTATAATTAAAATCAGAAAAAAAAATTACATCAATAAGTAGTAGAAACTCTTTATAAAAATAAATACTATTAAGAAAGAACCATGTTCCAATAATACGGCCATAACCTTTCTGTTTCCTTGCTAATTTCTATTGCAACATTTCCTATGACAATTGTAACAACCGGGTTCCGTCGTTATAGAAAAGACAACGGAAAAAAAAATTGGGTTGGAGAACTTGTTCGTAGTAACTTGGAATTTCCCAACCTAGTCCAAATTTGGACGAAATTGGAGTCATTAAAGTCAAGGGAAATCTGGTAATAATTGAGTGATCTACTTATGAGTTTGATCACATAAGTAGATAGCTAAGACGTTAAGGAACCCGTACGACTTTACGGAATTGAATTGGGGCGAGTAGAACTCCCGAAATTGATCTTAGCATGAATGGGTAGTTTTTGAGTGTCGTTGGTTGAAGGTGCGTTGTGAAATGGGAATTTGGAATTCTTATATCGACTTACTAGTTCCGTGCAAGCCGCTGTGGCGAAATTACTCCCGACAGGGCAAGGCCGATGTGGCGGGCTGGGGGCCGCCATAGTGGTCCCTCGCGATTTAAGTCAAAAATAAGCCCCAAAACGTCTTTATTTTGCAACTTTCAAACTTGAGAGCTAAGGAACGAACCCAGTAGTTTTTTGACAGTTTTTCACAATTCTTCAGGATAAAGGTAAGATAACTCCCCGAATCCATTTTTCGATTCGTAGAATGTAATTTAATGGTTCATTAGCGATGGGGAAGGGTTTTGATCTAGAAATTATGGTGAAGAAAGCCCTAATTTGGGTATGGGGATCATGGGTTTGATCTAGGGTTGATAGAATTGTTAGTAATTTGGGTAATTAGTTATTGTTTATTGATTTTCGTGTTAAATTAACTGTTTGTAGACCAAGAAAAAGTGGAACGAATCCGGAAAGGGAAGGATCAAGTTTCTTAGGGGATTCAAGCTTGTTTCGAGGTAGGTGATGGTTGTGATATATGTTTGTTCTTGCTTCATTATAATAGATGTATGTATGTGAATGTTGCATTATTGATCACACTAGTTGTAAATGAGATAGATGAATGATAAATGTCATGAATCATGACTTGATTGTATGATTATGTGAATGTACTTGTAATTGTGATTGTGGCTTGTAGAATGGACCGGGTGTTGCGTTCTGACAACTAACTTGTATCGGTTGCCATGTTTCGGCATAAGTATGGGATCGGTTGCCACGTTCCGGAATAAACATTGGATCGGGTATCACGTTCTGGTATGCTAACTGCTTGGGTTTAGGTTCCGTGAGAGGACGAATGAGTTGATATAATTGTGTAACTTAAGAAAGTGAAATTGTACGTTGTTCATAAATGATGATGATATTGTATATGTTCGGTGTATACATGTTATTATTATGTTGTATTGACTTAATATGTTGCACTTAGTAGGATAGCTACGTGATCCTACTAGTACACTGTGGTTGTGTACTGATACTACACTTGCTCTTTCTTTGTTGACTACAGGCATCTTCAGGCGGCTATTGACAGACCCCGCTAAGAAGATCAGTAATCGTCGATCAAATTCAAAGGTGAGCCAGTTCTTCCAGGCTGCCATAAGTTCTCTTTCTATTTATGTCCATATTTCGGACTTAGACTTTCTAGTTAGTTGTTAGTACATTAGTTTGGGGTTGTAACCCTTCTAGTTTAGACTTATGGATCTTGTTAGAGTTTTGGTACATTGACTTTCAGGTTCTAAGCGTTGTTTTCCAAATTTTTTTATTTGTTAAACTATTGATGTGGAGTTTGTGGGAACTCCCTATTTCTTTACTTAGCATTTAACTTGCTTCCGTAACTTAAATGCCTTAGAATTTTGATTAAGTTGGTTAGCTAATTAGTATAAATGGTTCTCCCACCGGATGGTTAGTGTGGGTGCCAATCACGTTGGTCTGGGTCGTGGAAAAGTTGGTATTAGAGCCCTAGGTTTGTTGATCTCAATGTACCAAAACGAGTTTAGTAGAGTCTTGCGGAACGGTATGGATATGCTTGTACTTTTCTTCGAGAGGCTATAGGACTTTCGGAAATCTCTCTATTTTCTCTTGTCTCCTTTCATGATATAACTTGATTCCAATTGGTATCTGTCGATTCGAATTAGTATCTAACCTCCTTCACTCTTCCGTCCACAGATGGTTAACACTAGATTCAACGACGTCAAGCCCGTAGCTCTCGTCAATGCTCCAGCTGAAGAATCTGCAGCGAAAGGTCGCGATCGAGGCAGGGGTAGAGGAAGAGCTAGGGGTAGAGGCCAAATAAGGGTGGCTCCTACTAGGGATGGAGCACTGGTTGGAAATGCTCCCAGAAATGAGGCCCATCCCATGCATCATGAAGAGATAGAGGAGAATGTTGAGGAGGTTAGACAAGAGGAAGAGGTGCAGGCTTAGACTATAATTATTCCTCCCATAGACCCATTCATGTCATTCCTGAAAGGATTGGTTGTTCCTGGCGTGCTTCCTTCTGTTCAAGCAACTCAAGCTCCCGCCAATCCTCCTATTGCTATCACTGTCCCTAAGGTGGGTGGAACCGGAGGTAATGATCCTTTCGTCCGTCCTTTGTTGGGTTATGTTATGACTGGTATTGAGCATGAGATGTTGACTAATCTCTTAAAGTTGAAACCGCCTGTGTTCCATGGTTCCGAGAGTGAGGATGCTGCATAAGTTGAGAATTTTCCATTAGCATGTGGTTGAGTTTGTGACCTTTGAACTACAATGTGAGGCTAAGCAGTGGTGGAGATCTTATGTGGAATGCAGATCTGAGGTTCTACTTCCACTTACTTGGACCCAATTTCATGCTCTGTTTTTAGAGAAATATCTGCCTAGGACTTTGAGAGATCGCAAGAAGGATGAGTTCATGGCTTTGGAACAAGGTGGTATGTTTGTGGCTGCTTATGAGGCCAAGTTCCATGTCTTGTCTAGATATGCTACGCAATTGGTGACTACTGAGGAAGAGAGAATCCGCTTATTTATTAAAGGACTAAATTCTGAGTTACAGGTATTTTTTTTTCATATGACCTCTGTAAGGAGGAGATTTAATAAGGTAACAGACTTTGTTAAGAAAGTGGAGGGGGTGAGGTGAGACAGTCAGGCTAAGGCATTGGCTAAAAGGGCCAAAAACTCAGGTAACTTTCAAGGTTCTTACTCCAAAGGGGCAGCAAGGCCAACACTTGCAGCTAGGCCAATTAAGTTCCTTATGCCCGCCTTTACAGGTAATTACTTGGGAACTCCACCTCATAATTTGATTCAGGATAGCTAGAGGGTCGCGCCTTCGACGGACAGCAGGCCATCTTTCGATCGTACTTGCTATATTTGTGGAGATCCTGGGCATATGAGGAGAGATTGTCCCCACCCACGTATGATGGATTCCGCGCAACAACAGACTAGAGCAGTGGTACCCGCGGGAAATGGTAATAATGGTCGAAAGCATCCACAAGGTGGGCGAGGAGGAAATCAGCGAGGCCGCGGAGGTAGCGGATATGGTAATGCAGGCAGAGGTACGCTGCAGCCAAGCAGGGAAGTCGCCCGTCATGATGATAGGGCTCAGTGTTACGCTTTTCCGGGCAAGAATGAGGCAGAAGCGTCTAACGCAGTGGTCATGGGTAGTATTCTTATCTGTGACCGGATGGTTAATGTGTTATTTGATCCGGGTTCTACTTATTCTTATGTGTCCATGCGATTTGCCGCAGCATTTGCTATAATTTTTTATATACTTTATGCCCCCATCCATGTTTCTACCCCAGTTCGAAAGTCTGTCATAGTCACCCATGTCTATCGTGCTTGTCCTATTTTGTTTATGGGTTTTCAGACTTGGGTTGATTTGGTGATTTTGGATATGACTGACTTTGATATAATCTTAGGCATGACTTGGTTGTCCCCTTATTATGTTGTGCTTAATTGTAACACTAAGTCTATAACTCTAGAAATTATGGAAAGGGAAAAGTTAGAGTGGGAAGGGGTGTACAAACCTAAGCAAGCTAAGATCATATCCTCCATGCGGGATAGGAAACTGGTAGGGCAGGGTTGTTTGGCTTATTTGGCTCATATTCGAGATGTTGAGGTTGAGTCTCCATCTATTGAATCTATTCCTGTGATGTCAGAATTTAGAGAAGTGTTTCCTAATGATTTTCCTGGTATGCCTTCGGATAGAGATATAGATTTCTGCATTGATTTAGAACCTGGTACCCGTCCCATTTCCATCCTTCTGTATCGCATGGCCCCAGCAGAGTTAAGAGAGCTTAAGGCTCAAATCCAAGAGCTTCTTGATAAAGAATTTATTCGTCCTATTTCTTCCCCATGGGGTGCTCCAATTTGTTTGTTAAGAAAAAAGATGGTCGTATGAGAATGTGTATACATTACCGGCAATTGAATAGGGTCACTATCCGAAACAAGTACCATTTGCCTCGAATAGATGATCTTGTCGACCAATTGCAAGGTTCATCAGTTTACTCCAAGATTGATCTAAGGTCTAGCTACCATCAGTTAAAAATTAGGCATGAGGACGTGCCCAAAACGGCGTTTAGAACCCGCTATGGGCACTATTAGTTTCTAGTTATGTCTTTTGGTTTGACTAATGCACCTGCCATTTTTATGACAATAATGAATGGGTTGTTCAAGTAATTTTTGGATTCATTCTTCATAGTTTTTATTGATGATATTTTGGTCTATTCGAAAAGTGAGGAAGAGCATGCTTACCATCTTCGTATTGTTCTGGGTGTTCTTGGGAAACAAAAGTTGTATGCTAAATTTTCTAAGTGTGAATTTTGGTTGACTTCGGTTGCATATTTTGGGGCTTGTAGTTTCAAAAGAAGGGGTAATGGTAGATCCCCAAACGATTGAGGTGGTTAATAATTGGGTTTGGCCTAGCTCTGTGACGGATATTTGGAGTTTTGTGAGGCTCGCTAGCTACTATCGTCGATTTGTGAAGAACTTTGCTTCTATTGCCACTCAATTGACAAATTTCACCAAAAAGGAGATATATGTGAGGATAGCTTTCAAAAGCTCAAGACTCTCTTAACCACATCACCTATCCTAGCACTACGAGTGGAAGGTAAAGATTTTATTATTTACAGTGTTGCTTTACATTCTGGTTTGGGTGTTGTGTTAATGCAAGATAAGAATGTTATAGCTTATGCCTTGCGTCAATTGAAGGTGTATGAGAGGAATTATCCAACACATGATTTGGAGTTGGCAGCGGTAGTGTTTGCTCTTAAGATCTGGCGGCATTACCTCTATGGTGTTAACTGTGAGGTTTTTACTGATCATCGTAGTTTGCAGCTTGTGTTCACTCAAAAGGATCTGAATGTGAGACAACGAAGGTGGATGGAGTTACTTAAAGATTATGATGTCACCATTCAATACCATCCGGGTAAGGCTAATGTAGTGGCAAACGGTTTGAGTTGAAAGGCGGTAAGTATAGGTATTTTAGCTTGCTTGAGTGTAACTAGACGACCTTTGGCTAGGTAAATTCAGACCTTGGAGTCTAAATTCATGCAATTGGGCATCTCAGAAAAAGGTGGAGTGTTAGCTAGCATTGAAGTAAGGGCCATGTTTATGGAAGAGATCAAGACCAAGCAATTCGAGGATGAAAATTTGAATGAACACAAGAAGAAGACTGCGATTGGTAAGGCACAAGAGACCACTCTTGATACGGAAGGTGTGCTCAATTTTAAAGGAAGAATTTGTGTTCCTTGAGTTGATGACTTGATTCAGAAATTATTGATAGAATCTCATGGTTCGCGATATTCCATTCATCCGCGTTTGACCAAGATGTACCGAGATTTGAAGCGAATTTATTGGTGGCCGGGCATGAAGAAGGATATAGCGGAGTTCGTGGCTAAGTGTCAAAATTTCCAACAAGTAAAATATGAGCATCAAAGGCCTGCAGGTTTGCTTCAAAGAATGCCAATTCTGGAATGGAAGTGGGAAAGGAAAGCCGTGGATTTTGTAGTTGGTCTTCCCAAGACTTTGGGGAAGTTTGATTCTATTTGGGTAGTGGTTGATAGATTGACTAAGTCTTTCAATTTTATTCCGTTAAGAATAGATTATAATGCTGAACAATTGGCTAAGGTTTATGTGAAGGAGATAGTGAGGTTGCATGGGGTGCCCCTTTCTATCATCTCAAACCGTGGTACGCACTTCACCTCCAAGTTTTGGAGAAAATTACATGATGAATTGGGCACACAACTCACTTTTAGTACCGCCTTTCATCAGCAAACAGACGGACAGTCAGAGACGACTATTTAAGTGCTATAGGACATGTTGAGGGCATGTGTGATTGATTTTGGAGGGCATTGGGATAAGTTCCTACCTTTGTGTGAGTTCTCCTATAATAATAGATATCGCTCCAGCATAGATATTACACCATTTGAGGCACTCTATGGGAGGGGATGTAGATCACCCATAGGATGGTTCGAGGCTAGAGATGTGAAACCTTTGGGTGTCGATTTGGTGAAGGATGCTCAAGATAAGATGAGGAGTATTCAAACTAAGCTTTTAGCAGCCCAGAGTAGACAGAAGAAGTATGTAGACCATAAGGTAAGAGACATGACATTTCAGACTAGCGAGAATGTTCTTCTTAAGGTATCACCCATGAAAGGGGTGATGCGATTTGGTAAGAAAGGCAACCTAAGTCCACGATACATTGGTCCCTTTGATATTCTTGAATGTGTAGGGCCAATGGCTTATAGATTAGATTTACCTCCAAACATATTCGGAGTTCATCCGGTATTTTATGTGTCCATGTTGAATAGATATCATAGTGACGGGGATTATATCATTAAGTGGGACTCAATTTTGTTAGACAAAGACCTCCAATAAGAGGAGGAACCGATTGCAGTTCCTGATCGTGATGTACGTAAACTGAGGACCAAGGAGATTAAGTCCGTGAAAGTTCAATGGAAGCATTGTCCAATTGAGGAAGCTACTTGGGAGACCAAGAAGGACATGCGAGACAAGTATCCCCAATTGTTCATTGATTCAAGTACTACTCCATTCCTTCCTTAGCCTATGTTTCATAAGTTTGTCACTTGGGGACGAGTGATGGGTAAATTGGTATCTATTGTAACGACTGGGTTCTGTCGTTATAGAAAAGCCAACGGGGAAAAACAAATTTGGGTCGGAAAACTTGTTCGTAGTAACTTGGAATTTCCCAACCTAATTCAGATTTGTACGAAATTGGAGTCATTAAAGTCTAGGGAAATCTGGTAACAATTGGGTGATCTACTTATGAATTTCATCACATGAGTAGACATCTAAGACGTTAATGAACCCATACGACTTTATGAAATTGAATTCGGGTGAGTAGAACTCCCAAAATTGATCTTAGCGTGAACGGGTAGTTTCCGAGAGTCGTTAGTTGAAGGTGCATTGTGAAATGGGAGTTTGGGATTCTTAAATTGACTCACTGGTTCCGTGCAAGCCGCTATGGTGGGCTGGGGGCTGCCAAAGTGGGACAGTCGCGATTTACATCGAAAATAAACCCAGAACGTCTTTATTCTGCAACTTTCAAACTTGAGAGCTAATGAACAAACCCACGAGTTTTCTTGATAGTTTTTCACCATTCTTGAGGCTAAAGATAAGATTTTAACTCCCCAAATCCATTTGTTTATCCGTAGAACGTAATCTAATGGGTAATTAGCGATGGGGAAGGGTTTTGATCTGGAAATTATGGTGAAGAAATCCCTAATCTAGTTATGGGGATCATGGGTATGATCCAGGGTTGATAGAATTGTTACTAATTTGGGTAATTAATTATTGTTTATTGATTTCCATGTTAAATTAACTATTTGTAGACCAAGATCAAGCGGAACGAATCGGAAAAGGGAAGGATCAAGTTTCTTAGGGGATTCAAGCTTGTTTCGAGGTAGGTGATGGTTGTGATTTCATGATTGTGTGATATATGTTTGTTTTTGCTTCGTTATAATACATGTATATATGCTAATGTTGCATTATTGATCACACTAGTTGTAAATGAGATAGATGAATGATAAATGCCATGAATCATGATTTGATTGTATGATTATGTGAATGTACTTGTGATTGTGATTGTGGCTTGTTGAATGGATCAGGTGTTGCGTTCCGACACAATAACTTGGATTGGTTGCCACATTTCGGCATAAGTATGGGATCGGTTGCCACGTTCCGCATAAACATTGGATCGGGTACCACGTTCTGGTATACTAACTGTTTGGGTTTGGGTTCCGTGAGAGGACCAATGAGGTTATATAATTGTGTAACTTGAGAATGTGAAATTGTACGTTGTTCGTAAATGATGATGATATTTTATATGTTCTGTGTATGCATGTTATTATTATGTTGTATTGACTTATATATGTTGCACTTAGTAAGATAGCCGCGTGATCCTACCAATACACTGTGGATGTGTACTGATACTGCACTTGCTCTTTCTTTGTTGAGTACAAGGTATCTTCCGGCGGCTATTGACAGACCTCGCTTAGAAGATCAGTAATCGTCGATCTAATTCAAGGGTGAGCAAGTTCTTCCGGGCTACCATGAGTTCTCTTTCTGTTTATGTCCATATTTTAGACTTAAACTTTCTAGTTAGTTGTTAGTACATTAGTTTGGGGTTGTAACCCTTAGACTTATGGATCTTGTTACAGTTTTGGTACATTGACTTTCAAGTTCTAGGCGTTGTTTTCCGCATTTGTTTAGTTGTTAGACTACTGATTTGGAGGTTGTGGAAATTCTCTATTTATTTAATTAGCATGTAACTTGCTTCCATAACTTAAATGTCTTAGTATTTTGATTGAGTTGGTTAGCTAATTAGTATAAATGGTTCTCGCACCGGAGGGTTAGTGTGGGTGCCAATCACGATGGTCTTGGTCGTGACAACAAGCCTAGACATTGTCTTGCATAAAAATCATATCGATGAAATTAATATGATATAAAAAACAATCGTAAGAATGAAAGAACAACACGAAAAGCAAAAGATGTTACCATGTTCAAGTGGTTGAATAAATATAAGAGAATAAGAAATTCTAAAATTGGTATATTTTTAAGAAGAGGTAAGTGATGGAGTTAAGAATATATCTTGTTATTTCAATACTGTGTTATGCAATTAGATTTTAGCTAGGGATAAGATTAGCTTCTTATCTTTTAAAATTTAAATTAATTATTCAAATTTCAAAAACTTATACGTTTAGATACTAATTTGAATAACTACGATTTTTAAAAATAAATTCAAAAAGGAGACCTCAAGAGTAGTTAAGTTTTTACTTTTTAATTTTTCCAAAAATACATCTTATTTTAGTGTTTACAGTTTTTATTTTTATTTTTAGATTATTTTGTTTTAATAAAAAAAATTGCAAACGTGGGAGATTTGTATTAACATTGAATTATGATATTATGGTGAATTCATGTGATTTCTATGGTTAACCCTAGTCTATTTGATGAAGGTGCTATTTTGTGGGTTTATGCCATTAGAGGTGAAATTGAAGGTTCATAGGTAATATTCTTAAATCAATGTCATGAGTAATAATTGTTCAAGATTAGGAATACCTAGACATGAATTGAACTAGACCTCATTGAATATGATTCATCTTGGGTTGTAAAGTTGGAATTGAACCTTTAGGATGAATTGTGGCTAGAATCACCTAGTAATGAAGAATGTGATTGAATGCCTTGTAATCTAGGTTCATAATATGTTTCTATGATGTAGAGTTATTGAGAATGAAGACTCATAGTTGTGAATGTTGATCACTAGGGCTATAAAGTGAAGCTAACATGATTAACTATAAATGCTAAGGCTTTAGGAGTAAAATTTACATGTGAATACAAGGCCAATGAATAGAGTTGTGATGAAAGATCTTTACCTACCTAATTCACCTTATGAATCATAGATGGTAGGAAATAATAGAATCACTTAAGTCATGATGATATACTTGTCTAATGTAGAATGCTAGACATGAGGTTAGGCATGAAGATGAACTTAACATGAAAGACTTCTCACATAGTAATGGTTCTAGGGTTGAAGGGCTTCTCTTACCTAATTGAATCTAAGGCTATAGAGCCTTTATACCTAGGTCATGGATGGTGATAGTTGCTCACACATGGTCTAAAAGAGGTATTAGCATGGATGGGTTGTCAAGGACATCTTTCCATAAACTTGAGTCAAAGTAGAGACTTAATGATTATTTTGTGGGATTAAGGCCTAGCACCGAGTGGATATTGAAATGAGATGGAAGTTCCCACCTAGTTGAGTTTGGGCTTCTATGGAGGTTCCCACCTAGTTGAGTTTGGGCTTCCAACATGGGATCACTCACCTAGAAGAGTCCGGATTTCCCAAAGTGTGTCTCATGATATGGAAGCCTTCACCTAGAGGAGTTTTGGGTTTTTAGTAGAAATCTCTGTATCCCATAAATATGTGCCCCGTAGGAAAGTTAGCTAGTGGATCCAACTAAGCTAACAACCCGGTTCTACCTTAGGCAAGTGGTCCAACCCTTGATAGTTTTGGTAACACCTTGAGAGATCACGTGATAGATAATATGTTCTCATGTCAGTTAAGGCTATATCCCAATTAAACAAGATTAGTAATGAACTAAGATTGTGCTCAATGTATCATCTCCTAGTGTTCAAATCTCATGGGCTAAGATTATGCTTAATGTAGAATCTCCTAGGGTCCAATACAACTAATGGTCTAAGATTATGCTTAAAGGAGCATATCCTAGAGATCAAGTTAATGAACTAAAATTGTGCTTGAAGAAGCATCTCCTAGGGTTCAACCTTAATGAACTAAGACAATGCTTTAAGTAGCATCTCCTCGAGATCAAGTTAATGAACTAAGATTGTGCTTGAAGATATATCTCCTAGGGTTCAACCTTAATGAACTAAGACTATGCCTTAAGTAGCATCTCTTAGAGTTCAAGCTTGATGAACTAAGATTTACCTAATGTAGTATATTGATGAGTCCACGATTTGGACTCATTTAGGGCTTTATTTGGATAGATTTTGGGTCCTCAAATGCTTGTTTTGTGCCAATAAGTGATGTAAAACACTTGATTTCCAAGTGTTTGGATTAAGGAACAAATCATGGACACTAACTTGCAAAAACGAACTAAACGAACTGAAAGAGCGAAGAAATGAAGGCCTGATGATCGCCGAGTCCCTTTGGTGAGTCACCCCTTCAATTTGGCGATAGAAAGGAGAATTCGACGTGTCGCTGAGTGGTTCGGTGATGCAGTGTTGGATCACCCAAAGTAACATAACTTGAGGATGCTGAAGGGCAAACCAAAAAGGTGATGGAACTGACCAAAGGGCGGATCGCCGAGCTGATCAGCGATCCCGGCTTATTGCACCGAATGGTCCTTCCCAGCATATTTTTAGGCACTATAAATACATTTATGAATATTTAGTTTAGTATCAGTTTTCATAATATAGAATTTTTCAATTTTGGAGTTTGAACTCTATGTTTTCAGACAAACTTTTCCTTAGCTTTGAAGAATTAAAGTTTTCCATTTTTGAGAAATTGGAAGTGGGTCTTTGAGATTCTTCAATTTGGACCTTTGTAAAGACAAAATTAATCTTACCCAGTTGATGGAAACACAATTTGGTAACGATTTCTATTTTTTTATGATGTCTAGCTAAAACCCCAATTCTTGGGGTGTGATTACGTGATTATGGGTTGATTTAGCTTATAGGTATTGATAATTATTATTTTAAATGTTGTTTAGAAGTGATTTCATTCAGTAATTGTGGTTTAATTTAAAGTGTTGTAGTTGCAAATGCAACTCTACCTTCATGTTTTTTGGCTAGCTCGCGAGAGAGGTTTTAAAACAAAGATTACTGAATTGATGGTCTGTGGGTATTGGGTTGTCATGGGTTCAGCTCAAGAGAGTGAATCCTAAACCTTTTTCCACACATTCATCTCGAGAGAGTGAATGGACTAAAGTGAAGGTTGTTCTTATTTGCTTGCTCGTTGGTGTTCGAGAGAAACCAACTTGATTCGGGGTAAATTGTTCTAGAGAAAGTTTATCCCCACTAAAGACTAGCTTAGTCAATGATTTACAGCTATTTACTAAGAGTTGCAATTACCTATTTGTCTACCTTAGCCTATAATCTTATCACATCCCAAGAACCCGTCTCATTATTGTTAAATTCATGTTATTTGTTGTTGTTGTTGTAGCTGATAATTGAAAACCAAAACCCCTATGTTATTTGACACTTGTGTCACCCCTTAATTTGAATTATGTTTTTATTCGTAAATATCTATTCCTATGATTGACTTGAAGATATTCGTACTTTGCTATTGAATCTTAAACCGTACCACTCCCTGTGGGATTCTACCCCAACTCATTTAGTTGGGTTATTATACTAACTAATGATCATTGACACTTAAAATTGGATGAAGTGTCCTTGATACGTTCAATCATATATCCTAGGGTTCGAAATAATGAGGAACTAAGATATGCTTAGTGAAGTACCCCAAAATGTTCAAGAGTATAAATGGACTAACATGTGCTTAAGGTAGTATCTCATAGGGTCCATGTTAATAATGAACCTAGGCATGCTAAAAGAAGTATCTCATAGGGTTCAACCTAATAATGAACTAAGATGTACTTAAGTGAAGTATCTCATACTGTTCTAAGGTCTAAAGTGAGGAACTAGGTTCCAACCCAAGAAGCATTAGAATGAGAAACTAAGATAGACTTAGTAAAATGTCTCCTAGTGTTCCTATGCTTTCAAAAAGGGGCTAGTCCCTAATTAAGGAGCATGAGTATGATGACCTAAAGAAGTACTTAGTATGAGTGGTAGTATAGGATGCCACTCATGCATTGCACAAGTATGACTTAAGGTTGCCTTAGGAGTGTTGTCTTACATGAGTTATGCTTAGATAGGATTGTGCTATATATGCCTTCCAAGGTGTGATTGACTAAAGGTGATAGTTCCCTTGTCTAGATGAAGTAAGCTAAGAATGAGACCAAAGGAGGGTAAATATGACTAGGATGACTTTAAGGCTATGCTTAGTGTGGAGGGTATTATGGGATGTCTTTCATACATTGCACAAGTGTGCTTTGAGGTTAGTTAGGAGTATGGTGCCCTTATGGTAGAAAAGCTTAAGACTTGACCATGCATATAGGCTATGATTAAGATGACCAAAAGGGATACTTGGCTTGGGTGGTATTATGGGATGCCATTCATGCTTTGCACACGTATGCTTTTTAGGTTACTTGAGAATGGTTCTATTATGGTAAAGATGACTAAAAGTCAAATTATGCTTATATGATGCTTATGTTGGAGACTTTGCTTATTTTGATGATATTGTCTCTTATGCATATTATTGGTGTTTCATATGATTTTGGATTATGCTTATATTGACTAACCCATGTCTTATGCTCTTATGATTATGCTAGCTAACATATTTAGTAGAATTTGTACTAACGCATACTTTGCCTACATTCTAATCAAATGTAGGGTTTGGAGACTTGAGTGCTATCTTGAAGCTAGGTTTGCTAAGGAAATAAGGAGTTGAAGATCTTGGTGAGTCCTCATAGCTTCGAGGACAAAACCCACCATTTCCTTTATATCTTTTATTTCATGTTTTTGAGACTATTGTATGGGACGTGTCGCAAGAGTTTATTCTAAAAGTTGTGTTAGATTGTTTGAGACAAAGTACAGAAGGACTTCCGCTTGCTTTTATGAAAATGACTTCGATTGTAAAAAGTTTTAAATTTTTCCATATTTTCTATTATCTTATATTCATGATATGCTAAGGGCTTGTATGAGACCCCTTCTGGGTCAAGTACGCCGTGTAACTTCTAGGGTATACCCCTGGATCGTGACAGGATTCCTCTCTTTTTTAAAAAAAAAATTGAATTTTAATTCCCTTCCTATATTAATGCAAAGATCAAAGAAAATAGGATAGTAATTCTTCAGTACAATTTTAACAAGCACATTAAAACCTACGATTTTAGAAATCTCTTTTTTTTTTTTAATTTTAATTTTAATATTTTAAATGTAATAATTGAGTACTTTAATTAGTATAAATTAATTTTAAAATTATAATTAGTTTTAGAATTATTTGTGAGTTTTAAATTTTATTTTATTTTAATTAAATTTTGATTTATTAATTGCAATAATTTGAATTATGGATTATTTCCAAATAAGAAAAAAATTCTTAATCAATTACCTATGTTTTAGGAATTCACTACTGCCCTTCTTTCCGTAACTTAATTCCGCAATTTTTTTCTTTTTGTTTAATTTCAATATTTTCCTCAATTTTCTAAATGTAAAACCTATCCACTACTGCCCTTCTTCCGGTAGATTAGTTTCGTACCGTTTTTTCTTTTTTTATTAATGTCAATATTTTCCTCTATTTTAAAAAAAATGTAAAACCTTTTCTCTATATCTAAAATGTCCAAATAAAACCATATGTATTATGGTTTTTAGTAATCGTAAATAAGAAATAATAAATACATGAAATTGTATAATTAAAATCAGAAAAAAAAATTTACATCAATACGCAGTAGAAACTCCTTATAAGAATAAATACTATTAAGGAAGAACCATGTTCCAATAATACGGCCATAACATTTCTCTTTCCTTGCAAATTTCTATTGTAACAATCCTAGACATTGTCTTATATAAAAATCATATTGATGAAATTAATATTATGTAAAAAACAATTGTAAGAATGAAAGAACAGCACGAAAAGTAGAAGACATTACCATGTTCAAGTGGTTGAATATATATAAGAGAATAAGAAATTCTGGAATTGGTAGATTTTTAAGAAGAGGTAAGTGATGGAGTTAAGAATAATTTTTGTTATTTACATACTCTGTTATGCGGTTAGATTCTTTCTAGGGATAGGATTAGCTTTCTTAACTTTTAAATTTAAGAATTTAAATTAATTATTCAAATTTCAAAAGCTTATACGTTTGGATATTAATTTGGATAACTACCATTTTTAAAAATAAATTCAAAAAGGGATACCTCAAGAGTAATTAAGTTATTATTTTTTTAATTTTTCCAAAAAATACATCTTATTTTAGTGTTTACGATTTTCATTTTTATTTTTAGATTATTTTGTTCTAGTAAAAAAATTGCAAACGTGGGAGATTCCTCTTTATTTTTCTTTTTGAAATGGTTTTTAATTCCCTTCCTATATATAAATGCAAATATAAAAGAAAATAGGATAGTACTTCTTCAGTACAATTTTAAAAAGCACACTAAAATCTACGTTCTTAGAAATCTTTTTTTATTAATTTTAATATTTTCAATGTAATAATTGAGTACTTTAATTAGTATAAATTATTTTGAAAATTATAATTATTTTAGAAAATTATAAGTAGCTTTAAAATTATTTTTGAGTTTGTAATTTTTATTTATTTATTTATTTTTCCAAAACCGCATCTTATTTTGGTGTCTACAATTTTTATTTTCAGACTATTTTGTTTTAATAAAAAATTACAAACATGGGAGATTCCTTTTTGTGTAATTTTTAAACTGATTTTTTTCCCTTCCTATATTAATGCAAAGAGTAAAGAAAATAGAATAGTAATTCTTGAGTACAATTTTAAAAAGCGCACTAAAATCTACGTTTTTAATTATTTTTAAAAAAAAAATTTTAAAATTTTAAATGTAATTATTGAGTACTTTAATTAGTATAAATTAATTTTAAAATTATAATTAGTTTTAGAATTATTTGTGAGTTTGTAATTTTATTTTATTTTAGTTAAATTTTGATTTATTAATTACAATAATTTGTGACTTATGGATTATTTCTGATTAAGAAAATAATTCTTAATCAGTTACCTATATTTTAGGAATCCACTAAAGACCTTCTTTCTGTAACATAATTCCATATTATTTTTCTCTTTATTTAATTTCAATATTTTCCTCTATTTTTTAAATGTAAAACCTATCCACTACTGCTCTTCTTCCCGTAGATTAATTCCATACTGCTTTTTCTTTTTATTTAATTTAAATATCTTCCTCTATTTTTCAAATGTAAAACCTTTTTTTCTATTTTATTTATTTTCAATATTTTCTATTTTTTTAATGTAAAAATTATTTCTAATTTTTGTGACACTGACATGTGGCACTTTTACTTCTCCTAGTATATATAGACTAGAATACGTACCCACGCGTTGCACGGCTATTATAAGATATAATAATTTTTAAATTTAAAAATAACTAAATACGAATTATTATTGAGTACCAAAAGTGCATGTATAATCATACATAATGTTTTAATTTTATATATACAAATATTGCTAATAAAATTTTACCCTTACTTACGTGTAATGAGGATATATTCTTCAAATATATTAAACATCATTCTAACAAATTCTCCTTCTTCTAGTATAATGAAGATTAACAACATATGTGGCTTGTGTTGAATTGATATTTGTGCTAATTAATTAAATTTTAAGTTTATAGATCAATCTAAAACCTAGTATTAAAAATATTAACTCTACTTTTAGCTAAAATTTAAATATAATTTACAAAGCATGTTGCAGCCTTTTTAGCACACTCTTCTCTTGTTCTATCCTGCAAAGTAAGAAGATTTTCATTTAATCAGATTGTAACGACCTGTTCCCGTCATTATGGAAAAGACAATGGGGAAGGAATTTGGGCCAGAAAACTTCTAAGTAGTAACTTAGAAATTTCTAGCCTAGGCCAGACTTGGACGAAAACTGAGTCAGGTGAGGTCTAGGGCAATTCGATAATGGATGAGGGATTTAATTATGAGTTTGATCACATGAGTGGATAGCCAAGACAATAAGGAGCATGTACGGCTTGACGGAATCAAATCCGGGCAAGTAAAACTCCTGAAACTGATCTTGGCGTGAAGGGGTAGTTTTAAAACGTCAAGGTTTGAAGGTGTGTTGTGAAATGGGAGCTTGGAACTACAAATTCTGCGTTTCTGTCTCCGTGCAAGCCGCCGGGGTGGGGTTAAATTTTTCTAGGGCAGGGCCGCTGTGGCGGGATGGACCTGCTGTAGTGGGCCAGTTGCGACTTAAATTGGGGAAAAACCCCAAAAATGTTATTTTCTGCAAAACTTCGTTCTTAAGAGCTAAGGGACTAACCAGGGCAGTTTCATATCAAATTCCCACGAATTCTCGCGCTAAAGGAAAGTTAATTACTCCCCTAATCCATATTTCGATTCTTAAAACTTAGAATCCCTGTTAATTATCGTTGGGGGAGGGTTTTGGCCTGAAGTTAATGGTGGAGAAAAGCCCTAGTTGAGCATTAGGATCATGGGTTTGGCCTTGAATTAATATTTTGTTATAATCCGGATAAATTATGCCTTGTTTATTGAGCCTTGCATTAATTACTTGTTTTAGACCAAAAACAAGTTGAATGACTCCAGAAAGGGAAGGTTCAAGTGTCTTAAGAGTATTCAGGCTTGGTTTCGAGGTAGGTGATGGTTCGTGTAACGACTTAGAAAATGATAGGTTGAACTAGAGCCTTAATATTTGGGTTAGTGTGACTTTAGGTTGCTGTCTATGCTGTGTTAGAACATAGATGGAGCAAGGTAGAAGCCTAGGGTGCAAGCAAGGGCCTAGACTACCAAGATACGGTGGTGGAAACCTTGTTACTTGATGGAGCCTTTTGGCAATGGGCTGCTTGATCGCCCAAAAGGTTGGGCGAGTCTCCCTTATGCTCTTTTGATCGCCTAAGGGACTGCCCTCTAAACCTTAGTTCTGGAACAATGGGCAAGCTAAGTGAAGCTCGCCAATCTGGTTGGCGGATTGTCCATTGCTCCTCCTCCATCGCCTAGTTCACTACCCATTTGTCCAAGATGCTGGACCAAAGGGCAAGCTAAAAGAAAGCTCACCAACCTGGTTAGCGTGTCACCCTTTGGCACCCCTCCACCGCCCAATGACCAGCCCTTTTAGTGAGCTCACTAGAACAAAGGGCGAGCCAAGGGTGCACTTGGCGAGTCGCCTAGTGCACTTGGCGACCCAAGGTTCCCAATGGGGAGCTTAGACGGGCAAGGGGCAGATTTCTAAGTTACAACTTGTAGGGTCAACTTAAAATGACAATATCTCTTAGCTCAAAACTAATTAGGTGAGCCATTACCTATCCAATTAAAGATCTCTGAGTTCTCTTTCCAACTCCATCGAGTTTGCCTAATTCCGATCTCGGGGTAAAAAGTTATCCCCAAATTAGTGAAGCACTGTCAGGCTGGGAAATGAAATGGGCGAGCCAAGGGCCATTAGGCGAGTCGCCTAGTGCCCTTGGCGATCCATGAGGTTCAAAGGGCGAACTTAGACGGGTTTGGTGCAAAATTTTAAGTTCAAACTTGGTGGGTCCTTAGTTCCTTTCTAAAGTTGAGTCCACATTATTTTATTCCTTCCCTAGCAACTATAAGACCCTTTTAGACTTGAATTCCTTTAATTAAGTCACTTTTCAAGAAAACCCAAATCAAATCAAAAGTGCGTCTCATCTCCAATATTTCTCTCTCTAAACTCAAGGAAGAAGAAGAAGCCATTGGAGCTAGGGTTTGGTGATTTCAAGGAGGTTCTTCCCCAAATTTCTTGGAGATTCTTAATTGAGGTATAGGAGTTCTTCATTCTTGGTTAGCTATCACCAAGAAGCCCCTTCAACTATGTTTTCAAATTTCCCAAATCTAGGGTTTTCAAATCTAGTCATGGGTCTTCTTCCAAAACGAATTCAATTGTTTAATTATGATTTATTATGATTGTTTAAGATGATTTATGGTTGTATTAATGGAGTATTGATGGATTTTGATCAAAATCTCCCTTAGACCTATGATTTCCCTTTCTTCCTAAATTGTGAACTATGGTGTGACTTGATTGATTATGGAAACTTAATAATTGATTTTGTTTATGTTTATTATGTTATTGAATCATGATATCTCTCTTTCTAGCGTGATAATTCTAGAACTTAGAGTTGATCTTGATTCTTAGCCTTGAAAGATAATTTGCTTGGGTTGTATATGTTGATGAATATTGTATATGAACTTGTTGATCCACTTGGAAGGTGGAGGTGTTTAATTATGATGTAATTGCATGATCTAAGTGTGATTTTACATATATTTTTGATTAACCTAAGATTCTAGGGTTATGTCATGAAAGTGGCAAATTGAGGTTTTAAATGTGACCTTCCTAGAATGATGAATTTCTTCATGTAATGCCTTCGATTAGACCACCTAGAATTGAATTGGTTTAGAGTAATGATTCTAAACATGAATTGACTTGATCATGCTATCATATGCATGTTTGTGAATTCTTGAAGTATAATGTGCCAATCATGATTTGATTAATGTATTGATGAGTTGTTGGATCATGGTATTTCCTTATCTATTGTGCTATTGCTATATGTTGGGATGAGTTGATCCATAGCCCTTGAAGGGCACATTGTGAAGGTTTGTGAATATGAATGAAAGATGTGTATAAATTATTGATTCACTTAGAAGGTAAATCTCCTATGACTAATGTGTAAAGTTGGTATTGTTGAAAGGTAGTTCTTCCCTTACCCTTACACTTGAGATTATATGTATTGTCTAGTATGGTGATATTGTTGTTGTTGGGTTGTTGCAAGGACAATTACACACACATACATTTCATGCATAAACATGATTATGATGTAATCAAATGGTGTTATTTGAAAGTATAGTTCTCATATGCACCTTTACACATTATTATGCATGAAATGTACATGAACATGTTGATCCTATTGTGTTGATTGAAAGTGCATTCTCATGAGAACACATGATCTTGGTGTGAAAGCCATTCTCACATACTAATTATGATTCTTAAGGTTGAAAGTACATTCTCACCATTAATAAATCTAAGAGCCACTTTGATGAATTGTATTGAATGAAGGATAAAGTATTCATTCACACATGTAGATACAATTTAAATACTATTAATGTATAATTTGGGAAATAATGCTTAGCACCGAGTGGATATGGACATTGAGAAAAAAAGGCCCCTCCGCCAATGCAATAAGGCGGGTCATCAAAGTGATGCTCATGAGATGGAATCCCCTCCGCCAATGCAATAGGGCGGGTTTCTAAAAGCAATCTCCCTATCCCATAAACTATGTGCCTACATAGGTCTTTAGCTAGTGGATCCACCTTATAGCTATATAGTTAGTTCTACCTTAGGAAAGTAGGACACCTTCTTTCGGTGTGGGGTTACACGACACCGGATTCCATGTAGCTCACATGGTCTATGTCGGTTATGGCAACTTTTCCCTAAATAATAAATACAATAAATGAGGCATGAACTATACTATGACTTCTTTGTGAGTTTACTTAGTAGGAGTGGGGGTATGGGACTTCACTCCCACATTGCACAAGTAGACTTAGTAGGATGTCATGGAATGGTTCCTTTGCATTATGATGAGATTTGAAGGCATGCATGTATATTGAATGGATGGTTGTTATGAATGACTTTCCTTATAATTCAAGTAATGTACATGACTATTTCCTTATTTGTGACCATTGATTATAATGAGGTGTAAAGATGAAATGCATGACTAAGGTAGCTTCAA
>JAJOOF010000928.1:0-40691 GCA_029582545.1 Solanum lignicaule | reverse complement strand
AAGATGAAGACTTGGTGAGTCCTCATAGATTCGAGGACAATACCCAATATGTTCTTTTATGTCTTTTTAAGTATTGTTTAAGTTGTGTATGGGATTGGTCCCGAATTTTGTACTCTAAAGTATTAGATGGTTTTGAGATATCATGTACAAAGTCTAGAAAGTCTTCCGCTTGCTATTGCTATGTTTAATGAAATGTTTTCTTGGTAAAGAAAGTTTTTAATTCCTTATGGTTTTAGTGTCTATGCGATGAATGAATGCTAAGAGGCTTGTATTAGACCTCTTTGAGGTCGAGTACGCCGGTTACGACTAGGGGGTGATCCCGGGTCGTGACAGTAAGTCTAGTTATCATGGTTCACACCTGCTTGCTATCAAATTCTCAGCCATTGTGGGGGTGAATTGGTAAATTCACCCCAAGTCCTATTTAGTATTGGAAGGTTATTTTAAGTGTTTTAGCATATTTAAAGAGTATTAAAACATTAAAATGCTATTTTAGAATTCGTTATTCATTTTTCGCCAAATCAAAACCCTTTCTCTCAAAAATCTTCTCTCTAGAAACTCCATTAGAGATCAAGGTCAAGTTCAAGCTAGGGTTTGGGATTTCAAGATGTTTCTTCTTCAATTTTTGTGGGAAATCAATAGCAAGGGATGGTGATCCTTCATCTAGGGGTAGCTTTCACCGTAGAGTTAATTTCAAAGAAGTTTCAATGTTTTCAAGTTCATGAAAAACCCTATGTTTTAGTCAATCTCATGGGTTCTTGCATCAAAAGTTTTCAAATGATAAATTATGATTATGTTGATGTTAAATTGATGATTTAATATGAAAATACTCTATGAACCCATGATTTCTCTCAATTCCTAAATTGTGACTCATGAAGTGGCTTTGTTGATTACGAATGAATGTGGATGGATTTATGTCTAAATTGATTTAGATTATTTAATTATATCATCATCTATGCCTAATTATGGTGAATTGTTGCTGAATTCAGGATTTGTGATCATAGCCTTGAAAGCGCAAGTTGGACCTAATTTTATGTTAAAGGAGAATTGTCTTGAATTGTTGATCCAGTTGAAAGGTGGAGGTGTTTACTTACTATGTACATTGTGATCATGGCTTGAAGGCATAGTTTGAGGAATTGAAGTGTAATCAATATGTTGTATTTGTGAATGTGATGTGAAGGATTTGCATGTTATTTCAATGATATAATGATAACCATGTTCAGAAGCTAGTTGTGTTAGGATTGAATGTTATCTTTCTATTAACACTCATGAATGTTGATGATGGAATGTGAATGGTTCTATAATGTAGTGTTGAATGTGATATCTTGAATTGGTAGGCTTAGGCATCCTTTTCTTATATGATGAATGTATCTTCATTTAATGTCTTAATGTCTTGAATTGTTAGACCTAATGTTGGCAGCCTTTTCATGAATGAATGAATAAAAGAATGAATGAATGAATAAGTTTAATGATAATGGTAATGAATGTTGAGTCTATTGAAAGGCTATTCTCAATTGCACTCTAATGAATGAAAAGACGTGTTGTGAAAGGACTTTCTCACTACAATGGGATTGCTAGATGAAAGGCTATTCTCATATTTGAATCTATGAGCTTTCTAATGAATGAATTTTGGATTGGGATGGATACTCATACGTTAGTTGAGGCAAAGTATCTAGTAGCAATCCCTACCCCTTTTTAATGAATGTTGGGTTTTAGATGGATGTGTATATGTTAGTTGAGGCGAGGTATCTATTAGCAATCTCTTATCCCATAATGAATGAATGTAATGTACTCCGTGGGGAATAATGCCAAGCACCGAGTGGATATTAATTGAGATAGGTTCTCACATGTTAGTGGAGGTGGGACACTTAGTAGCAATCTCTTGAGATGGATACTCATACGTTAGTGAAGGCAGGGTATCTAGTAGCGATCTCCCTATCCCATAAACTACGTGCCCATATTGTTCTAGCTAGTGGATCCACTTAAGGCTAAAGAAATGATGGTCCTACCTTAGGCAACTAGGAATCCCTTTATCCGGTGACGGTGAAACAAGGATTCCATGTCAAGCTCACATGGTCTATGTCACGGCCCAAGCTACCCCCGAGACGCGGACACGGGACCTAGGACCACAAGTGATCCCAAGCTAACCCTGCTGGCATAATCTGAGCGTACTATAATTAACATGAATAAATTAACTGATGCGGAAGCTAAAATCATAATTAAAGAAACGATAGAGAATACCCATATACTATAACTGAGAGAGTTTAATACAAAAGATATTAACTCATACTAGGCTGAAACTAACTATGTCTGAAAGTAAGCCTCTAAACTGACTAGAAATGTTGGGACATGCCCCAACTAGATCTAGCAAAATTGAAACTAAAAACTGAAAGCATTAAGGATATCATGTGTCTGGTCCTCGGAAGTTGAGGACTCACCACTACTAGTCTGTTGAGCTGAAGATTGGAAAATGATCTAAGTGTAATCTAGATGCTAAGAGCCTGAAACTACATCACAAGAAGATGTAGCGCAATATATGTGTCAGTACTGAAAGGTACCGAGCATGAGGATGGAGTATCGTTGGAGTACATATATAACTGAACAAGCAAAGAAAAGCAATGACATAATCTGGATATGATAAAAGGCTGAAAAATACTAAACATGACTGATCTGCATGCAATGAGCCACTATGACATGCTGAAACTGAATATTGAACATGGCCAATGCAAATGGACTCTGACTGATTTGTGGGAGCTACTAACCACCGATAATAAAACCACATGAGCTGAATGTGGAGTCCGATGTATACACCCCATCGAGAGGACACAATATACCCTGCCAGAGGTATAAAGGCATGCTGGCGTGATCACTAATCTGTTGCCCATGAAAGGGACTTACAACCTACTTGGCTAGTAGTTCTGGGACTATTTGGGTACGCTAAACCCTAGTCCAACTCGGTATTATGCTAGTCCCAATGAATTTAGTAGTAAACTGATTATGACTTTTTTCTGTAATTGTTCTGGATAGCTCAAAACTAGACATGCAAACTGAACACAACAAGTTAAACTGACATTGATGCATAATACTGAGGCATGTATAACTGATTTCTGGTTAAGACTATCCTAACACATGTAATTCAAGAACTAAAGAAATACATATCTAGGGTTCTGAAATTCATACGATAATCTGAAGAAGACGTCACATGCTGATTTGGAACATTAAAACATAACTAAAACTTCACATGTTGATTGGACGTTAGAACATATAGTTAAAAAAGTGATTTCTAAGTCGGAATGTTTTTAAAACAGTCTCTTCATGAAAATCGGCTGTAACTTTAGAAAATACTAGGGTTCATTCATAATCATTGAAAAATGATCAATATTTGAATCATTCTAACATTTAAAACTCAAAATCAAGAAACGTTCAAGAACCCTACTTTCGTTTATAGCATGGAATCAAGAATCGTCTGTATTCTAGGGATCTAACAGGCGAAAGGGACCCATTAGTAAAATTCAACATACCTAGTGACAAAATCTCCGCGAAAAACTATCAACTAGGGATGGACTTGACTTTTCCGGTGACTTTCTAGCGTTTTCCGGCGGCGGCTAGGGATTCGGCCACCCCTCTCTCTTATCTCTTCTTTTCTTTTGTTTTAGTTAATTAAATGACATAGGTAAGTTCTAGTTAGGTTTCTAGGATTTTAAATGACTAACTAAAACCCTTTTAATGTAGGGATTAAAAAAAGAGTGGGAAAAGACAAAAACACCCTTGACTTAAAGCTGTCCAAATCCTGAAAATTCTGCAATTTTTTTTTTCCTTCACGAATCTGGGGTGTTACATTATTCCCTCTTGGAAACATTCGTCCTCGAATGAAGACTAAACTAGTTGAAAATGGAGGGAGAGGGCTGCAATCCCTACCACTAAACACTGAGACTGAATTTCTAACTGAACTGAGTTACAAGCACATGCAAATACGCTGAAAATGCAAGTACAACTGAAGCAACATGATTATAAAACTGAGCTGATACATGAACGACTGAAAAATTGAAGAGGAACTATTACCTCAAGCTGGAGTAGGATCGGAAGTTAAGAGGAGAGGATACATGGACTTCATGGCTGCTTCTGCTTCCCAAGTAGCTCCCTCTACGGACTGACTCCTCCACAAAACCTTGACTGGAGCGACTTCCTTGTTTGTCAATCTTCTAACCTGACGATCAAGAATCTCTACTGGTACATCCTCATAAGAAAGGCTATCTTTCACCGCCACACTCTCTAATGGAACCACGAATGATGCATCACCCACACACTTCTTCAAAACTGAGATGTGAAAGATTAGATGCACTGCAACTAAATCTGTTGGCAACTATAACTAATAAGCTACTTTTCCAATCCTTTTCAAGATCTTGTAAGGATCTACATATCTAGGACTGAGCTTCCCTTTCTTACCAAATCTCATCACCCCTTTCATAGGTGACACTTTCAGAAAAAACCCAATCAATAATTTGGAACTCTAATTCCCTTCTTCTCAAATTTGCATAAGACTTTTGGCGACTCTGGGCTGTCTTAAGTCTATCTCTGATGAGTTGCACTTTCTTCATAGCATAGAGGATTCAATATGGCCCTATCAATGCTTCTTCACCTAATTCGAACTAGCCAACATGAGATCAACATCTACGCCTATACAATGTCTCATAAGGGGCCATCTGAATGCTAGAATGGTAGCTATTGTTGTAGGCGAACTCTATAAGTGAAAGGTGATCATCCCAACGACCCATGCAGTCGATCACACAAGCTATCAACATGTCTGCCTGTCCATCTGTCTGCGGATGAAATGCTATGCTAAGGTTAACCTGAGTACCAAGACCATTCTGAAATGACTTCCAGAAATGAGAGGTAAAGTGAGGACCTCTTTCTGAGATAATAGACAAACGAACTCCATGCAACCTCACAATCTCATTAATGTAAAGCTTGGCATAATCCTCTGCTGAAAATGTAGTCTTAACCGCCAAAAAGCGAGAAGATTTAGTAACTCCATCAACAATCAACCAAATAGAGTCATGCTGTCTAGGAGTACAAGGTAACCGTGTGATGAAATCCATGTTGATCACTTCCCACTTCCAAGTAGGATATCAATCTCTTGAGTCATACCTCTCGGTCTCTGATGTTCTACCTTGACTTGCTGGCAATTAGGGTACTTAGCCACAAAATTTGCTATATCTCTTTTCATACCATTCCACTAGTAGTCTTCCCGCAGATCGTGGTACATCTTAGTGGCACCTGGATGAATAGAATATCTGGAATTAGGGGCTTCTGCAAGGATATGATGTCTCAACTTACCTACATCAGGAACACATAATCGACCTTGATAGCGAAGCACACCATCTCCCCCTTAGGAGAATATCTCCACTGTCTGCTTCTAGACCACACCCTTAAGCTCTAGCAATATTGGATCACTATCTTGCTTTTCCTTAACTTCTACTACCAAGGAAGATTCTGCCCATTTCTGAACTGTTACACCACCATCTCATATGCTCATAAGACGAACTCCTAAGCGAGCAAGTCTGTGAACATCCTTTGCTAATTCTTTCTTCTCTTCTTCAACATGTGCTACACTACCCATAGATAGTCTGCTAAGAGCATCTGCTACTACATTTGCCTTACCAAGATGGTAATGCACACTCATATCATAATCCTTAAGGAACTTTAGCCATCTTCTCTGGCGAAGATTCAACTGTTTCTGGGTGAACATATACTAAAGGCTCTTATGGTCTGTGAACAC
This sequence comes from Solanum lignicaule, assembly GCA_029582545.1. Taxonomy (NCBI): domain Eukaryota; kingdom Viridiplantae; phylum Streptophyta; class Magnoliopsida; order Solanales; family Solanaceae; genus Solanum; species Solanum lignicaule. The sequence continues at coordinate 34,915 of JAJOOF010000928.1, read as the reverse complement.
ATCTATATGAACACCATATAAATAATGTCTCCAAATCTTAAGTGCAAACACCACTGCTGCTAGCTCGAGATAATGAGTTGGGTAATTCTTCTTATGCACCTTAAGCTGCCTGGAAGCATAAGCTATAACCTTATCTCGCTGCATCAACACACAACCTAGGCCGACTCTGGATGCATCACAATTAATCACATAACCATATGAACCCTCTGGTAGAGTCAAGATAGGAGCTGTAGTCATCCTAGTTTTCAATTCTACAAAGCTTTTCTCGCAATCATCTGACCACTGAAACTTGACCATCTTCCGAGTCAACTTACTCAATGGTGAGGCTATGGATGTGAATCCTTCCACAAACCTTCTGTAATAACCTGCTAAACCCAAGAAACTCTTGATATCTGTAACTGAGGTAGGTCTGGACCATTGTTTTACCGTTTCTATCTTCTGGGAATCTACTCGAATCCCTTCACTAGACACAATATGCCCAAGGAAAGCAATTTCTTGTAACCAAAACTCACACTTGTTAAATTTTGCAAATAACTAGTGATCTTTGAGAGTTTGAAGAACCACTCTGAAGTGATTTGCACGTTCCTCATCACTCTTAGAGTTGGTCAAACAAGTCGTCAATCCGGGGAATGGGATACTTATTCTTGATTGTGACCTTGTTCAACTGTCTATAGTCAATGCATATTCTGAGAGAACCATCTTTCTTCTTTACGAACAACACTGGTGCATCCCATGGCGAAATACTAGATCTGATGAAGCCCTTTTCTAGAACGGATAGAAGTCTCCAAGTCTTTACAGTGATCCAAAATGATTCCATTAAAAAACACACTTACAAATCCTCAAAATTAAGCTTAGAAATCTTCAAAGTCTACAATGGGAACTGATAAACTTAAAGAATACTCTAACTCTCAAACTTGGGGATCAGAACTCTTTCAACTCTATTTTAAGTTTCAGTTTATAGTTGCTAAGTTTTTGGCCTGAAATGCCATTGAGAGAAGTCAGTCGCGCCTCGCCTACCGTTTCAGCGATCTGCCCTTTGTTCCCATCCATCGCCAATTTGCATTGGCCATCCGTCCTCAGAATCCCGTAAACTTAGGTGATCAAAGTTGCTGTCATGGAGTCGATCGGCGATCCGCCTACTGGCCATTCCTATTGCCAAATTGGTTCTTCCCTAGGGTTGGCACGTTGGAGTTTTTATTGAGCTTAAAAGCCACTCGGAGGTTCGCCCAGTGGTCTTGGCGATCACCAGAATCACTTTTCTTCACTTCTTAAGCTTTTTGTTTCTCCTTTGTGCCTAGTAGTGTCCTTGCATTGCTCTTAGCCTTTAATGATGCAAATAAACACTTTAACATCAGTTTAGAGCATAAATTAGGCATTTGAGGACACTTATACTATCAAAACAAATCCCTAAATGAGTCGAATTCTCAGACTCATAAGGCACTTAGCCACACTCAGTTATGTCTTTTTTCATGCCAGGCCACCAATAGAGTCGTTTCAAATCTCGGTAAATCTTTTTGACACCCGAATGAATGGAATATCACAAACTATGGGACTCTGTCATCATTTTCTGAATCAAGTCATCCACTCAAGGAACAAAAACTCTTCCCTTAAAACTTAGCACACCCCTCGTATCAAGATTCGCATCTTGTGCCTTGCCAGACAGTGTCTTCTTTCTGAGCTCATTCAAACCCTCATCCTCAAACTGTTTGGCCTTGATTTACTTAATGAACGTGGGTCGAACCTCAATGCTAGCTAACATCCCACCTTTCTTTGAGATGCCCAACTACATGAACTTAGACTCCAAAGGCTGGATCTCCTTGGTCAAAGGTCGCTTGAATGCACCCAAGGAGGCTAGACTACCCATACTCACCGCCTTCCGACTTATTGTGTCTACCACCACATTAGCCTTAATCGGATGATATTGGATGGTGACATCATAATCTTTAAGTAGCTCCATCCACCTTCTTTGTCTCACATTTAGGTCCTTTTGAGTGAATACATGTTTTAAATTGAGATGGTCCGTAAACACCTCACACTTACACCATAAAGAAAATGCCGCCAGATTTAAAGGGTAAAGACTGCCACTGCCAACTCCAAATGATTTGTCGAGTAGTTCCTATCATGCACCTTCAACTGCTGCAATGCATAAGCTATGGCATTCTTATCATGCATAACACAACACCCACACGCGAATGTGAAGCATCATAATAAATAATGAAATCTTTACCTTCCAGCGGTAGTGCCAGAATAGGTGCTGGGGTCAGAAGAATCTTGAGCTTTGGAAAGCTCTCCTCACATTTTTCACTCCATTCGAAAGGCACCTCTTTTTTGGTCAGCCTTGTCAGATGCGTAGAGATAGAAGAAATTATTTTCATAAACTGACGATAGTTGCTAGCGAGCCCACAAAACTCCTATTTTCAGTCACAGAACTAGGCCGGACCCAATTCTTGACCTCTTTGATCTTTCGTGGATCTACCATTACGCCTTCCCTTGAAACTACATTTCCAAAAAGGCAACTGAAGTCAACCAGAACTCACACTTGGAAAATTTATCATATAGCTATTTTCTACCAAGGACAGCAAAAATAATACTGAGATTGTCGGCATGCTCTTCCTTACTCTTCAAATAAACCAAAATGTCGTCAATAAAGATAGTAACAAAAGAATTCAGAAATGGTTAGATCACACCATTCATCAAACTCATGAAAGTTGCAGGAGCATTTGTCAACCCAAATGCCATTACTAAAATCTCATGGTGTATTGACCCGTAAAACGAATAAGTGAAACTAGAGCCTAACTAGAGTGTCTTGGAGTTGATGTGAGGTTTGAGGTTGTATAGTGTTGTTTCGAGCTTTGGTTAATGGATTTAGGGGTTAAAAGTCAAGGTACGACTCCCCAAGGACCACCCTAGGGGTCATTGAGGAGGACCCTAAAGCCTAACCCCTAAGGCCCCTTGAAACCAAAAAGCTGCCAAGAATGTTGTGAACCAAGGATGGGACCTACGGGGCGTAGGCCCATCCACGCTTCGTGGTCTTGCTCTGTAGGTCAAGGGTCACATTGACATGCTACAACTCCAAACAATGGACCTGCAGGACGGGGCGCAACCCAACCTACGGTACGTAGGTGAGGGGGCGTCGTTTGCACCTGCAAAAGCTGTAATGGTTTGGCGAAGTTGGGGGTGAATTGGTAAATTTATCTTAAGTGTAGTTTGGTTGAAGGATAGTTTTAATTAGTTAATTATGGTATTTTCAAGGTTTTTAAACTATTAAAAAATATTTTAGACTTCATTCTTTTAAAACCCAAAATACAAACCTCCCTTCCCCTCCAAAAGTTCTCTCTTTAGAAACCTCCATTGGAAATGAAGACTTCAAGCTTCCAAGGTCAAGATTTCAAGTGTTTTAATGGGTTTTAATGGATTTCTTCCATTAAAGGTATCATGGACTTAATCCTTCACTTAGTTTATTTCAAGGAGCCAATTTCAAAAGTGATTCCAAATCTCCAATGTTTAACCAAAAAATCCTAGATTTCAATCTATGCAAGAGTTTGATTCAAAATAATTTCCAAATGCTTTATTGCATTGATTTATGAATGAGAAATTGATTCAAAGATGAATTTAGATGATTTCTTCCTAGAACCCATGTTTTCCCCCAAATTCCTATGTTATGATTTGTGATTGGGATTTGATTGATTATGAAGTATGTGAATTGTTTATGTGTATATGGATATAGAATATTGAAATTATGTTATTATTCTTGCCTAATTGTCTTGACCTAAGGTGTGAGTGAATGTGATCCATGGACTTGAAAGGCAAGGAATGAAGGTTAAGGTATGATTATTATGTGAAGGATATATATGTGAATTCAATGATAGTATGATGATCATGTTTAGAATGTAATAATGATGTGTTTGAAATCATATTCTCAATTAACAATGTATGTTGATGATGGAATGTGAAGGGTTTTCTTCTATGATTTGTATATCTAGATTTGGTAGGCTTATGCATCATATTCTTGTACAAATTAATGAAAAGGTGATTGTGGTATCTTGAATTGGTAGGATTAGGCACCCGTTTCTTGTATAATGAATGTATCTTGACTTAACGTCTTAATGTATTGAATTGGTAGACCTAATGTTGGTAGCCTTTTATGAATGAATGAATGATGAAGTATTCTAGGCTAAACCTTGGATCGGTAGACCCAATGTTGGTGGCCCTTCATGAGGAGTCTAGGAACTAATGAAATGTTAAACCTTGGATCAGTAGACCTAATGGTGGTGGCCCTTTCTTGTTTTAAATGATGAACCTTAAAGCGGTACACTTAATGGTTGTGGCTCTTTCTAGCAAAGTCAATGAGCTATTGTTGTAATGTACCATGAAGCGGTAGACCTAATGGTGGTGGCTATTTCATGTGTAATGTATCTTGGGGCAGTATGCCTAATGTTGGTTGCCCTCTCAAGTGCCATAATATAATGTAAATGAAATGACTATTTGGGAATGTGGGTTAAGCACCGAGAGGATATGGTAAGATGGAGGTTCTCCCTACGCTAGGTCGGATTTCAATGAACATCTTTCATATCCCATAACTATATGCCCACATAGGTCCAGCTAGTGGATCCACCTAAGCTAATGTTACCGGTATTACCTTAGGAAAGTAGACCACCTCTTTACGGTGTGGGGCTTCATGACACCGGATTCCATGTCTATCTTACGTGGTCTTTGTATGTTAATCATTTATTCCCATCATGTGAGATGTGCATTATGGTTTCTTGAGAAGTTCTATGAAGTGTTGGTGGTAGTATGGGATGCCATCTGATCTTAGGCATATTTATATACCGAAATAGTCGAAATTGGCCCACGAAGTGATGATGTTTGATGACGATCTTGAGTTATTAGCTTGAATTTTAGTTTAACTTGTGATGATTGCATACTTACACATGTGATTAGTTGTTTCAAGAAATCTTGATGGAAGAAGGAGCAAGGAGATGCAGGAAAATGGCTAAGGAAAAAATCATTTTTGATTTTTAGCATAGTCTTAATTCGTAAAATCTAGGAAGTTCTTTTAGTTCTTAGTTTTAGTTAAATGGTATTTTTCATTCTTTGTAACTTAGTATGTAATAGTGAAAAAAAATAATTAAAAAAAATTATATAAATCTGGAGCCAGGCGCCCTGGTTGGCGCGCCGCGCCTGGCGCCGTACGTCAAAGCGGCTTCTCAGGCGCGTTGCCCCTCCCATCGGCCTACTGCCCAGAATTTTTTTTTAACTGGTTTTCACCCGGTTCACACCCGACCCACTCCTCTTAAAACCCCCAAATCCCACATTCTTCCGCCATTCCACTAAATCCTAACCGATCCAACCCCTAAAATCCTTCAAACTTTTCTCCATTCTCCTTCCCTAACTCTTCTCATTCCATTACTCTCCCATTTTCCTAATTAAAACATTCACCACAACTCTTCTTCTTCCCCTTCACCACCTATAAACTCTCCACTTCCCCACTTCTCCACTACTTACTTTCAAATTTCTTCACTTCCCTTCCCCTTCTAAACCACCATTCCTCCACCATTTTTTTCTTTTTCTCCATTCTCCCTTCTCCTCACTGTTCATATCCGACACCCCCTTAATTTTTCTCATTTTTTTCTTTTTTCTTTAGTTTTCTTTACTTAACAAGTTGAGATGGCTCTAAAAGCCAAAAATATGGAGGGTTCCAAGAAAAGTAGAAAAGGAGAAGCTTCCGGGGCCTCTGGCAGTCAGGAACCAGTACAAAAATTTGGCAAAAAACCTGTGCAAAGGTATGGCTGGGAATGGTTTGCATGTCAACAAGAGGCGATGTATATGGGTGACGAATTTGTGAATGAGGTACGGTTACAGTCTCAATTTCTTGATATATATCAGATTGTTAATGAGTTGGGTTTGCGGTTCATCTTTGAAAATCCAGGAGATTGCAATTTGACGTTAATGAGAGAATTTTATGCTAATTGGCTAATTGAAACAAAATATAAAACTGTGCCGGTTAGGGGGAAAAATGTCAAGTTTTTTGCCCAAATTCTGAATGAGTTGCTAGGAACCCCGAATTGTGACCATGATGAGTTAAGAGCTTGAAGGATAAACCTCCTTATTGAGATATCCGACATACCTTGTGTGTGGTTGATTCGAATGATAGGTGGGAACGGAGTAAGGATACTGGGAGGCATAATACCCTCAATTTTGATATCTTTAATCAAGTTGCTCGGGTGTGGCTGAAGATAGTATGTAGTGTGTTGTTGCCTGCCAAACATTGGACTGATGTGACAAGGGATAGGGTGGTATTAGTCTATATGCTGATGAAGGGAATGCCCATTAATGTTGGAGCAATCCTGAGGCAAAATATGATGAAATTTAGGAACAATTTGAGGTGGAGATTTTGTTACGAGGGGTTGATCACCCATTTTCTGAGGAATGAAGGGATTGACGAGGAAATTGGGGACATGACCGTTGCTTATCACACGGATCTAACGGTTAAATTAGTTGATGTAACCCGCACAAAGGCGCTAGACATTTCCCATCGACCTATCTTGTCTGCTTCAGAAAGGCAAACCCGTGTTGACAGCGTCATGGCAAGAATGTTCGGTATGGCAGAGCTACAGTTGCGGATAGGTGGACGTCCGGTTACTAATGAGGAAATGGAGACCTTGGCGAATCGCTATCCGTTAACCGAGAGTGCAACCTTTCTGTGCAGGTCTGGTCCCGCTTTTATGGATCCATTAGATGATGATAAGGCCACTGTTGATGAGGCTACGGATGATGAAGACGATGATGATTTTGTGGATGCGGAGACGAATGCCTTGATGGTGTTCATTAGCGGTGACGACGAGGCTTAGAGGCCCGAGGGAGTATTCCTAACTCTATACTTTTCTTTCATTGTGCACTGAGGATAGTGCTTGTTTTTAAAGTGTGGGATGGGGTAATATGTCTCTGTTGTATATAGTTGTTTAATGTTAATCGAGTCCAATGGTAGCTTTTAGTTAAATTTTTATTTTGGGTTCCTCAGCGTTTGTTTTCGGTACATTTACTAAGGATTGTCCCTTTGAACCGTCTAGGACTAGTTTATTGCTTTATTGAGTCTTAGAGTCGTCATAGGAGTGACACTTCCCAATGATGGATGGATGACGACCGGCTTAAGGGAAAATTATTCACATAGAAGAGTAGGATTGAGAAAACAATCTTGGACTTTTGAAACTATGTCCAAATAGGTTAGTGAAACATCATGGGTAGTCATATTTGGAAGAATGCAATAAATTGTTGACCTTGTAAGAAGCATATGTTCTTAGTTTTGACTCAAAATAAAACTATATGGGCTTAATTCTGTAATGATACCGTAATGGAAGTTGTAGAAGCATGTTGGTTGATATATCCTTATATGTGTCATAATGCCATGTGTGGAGAGAATTGATTGGTTCTTTCTTAACTAGATATCTAGAACTTGCCTTGTGTGTGTTGAATTAGTAGTTTGTATAATTTAAGGAATGTGATTGAGGCGCTTCTTTGAAATAACCAATTCTTAACTCTGCTTGCATGCCTACCATTGAAATCATCCCTTGTGAAGCCCTATTGAGCCTATAGCCTTGTTTATTGATAAACCACATGATAAGCCGAAACCCGTTGTTTGATACCAAGTCTTTTGATCCTATGAAAAATCCTTAGTGCACTATGTTTAAAAGAAAGGTTGGAAAATGTTGGTTGATGTAGCTAAGGGAGAATCGCTACACTGTGTGAAAAAGAAAATTTTGTATTGGCCCTGGTCCTTAGTGACAATGTTCACCTCGACTAAAATTGAGGGTGGTATGCGTGGCTAGTGCAAAGGCATATATATATTTTAAAAAAAAGAAAAAAAAAGAAAGAGGGAAATAAAGGGCAAATATGGAGCAACAAAAAGGGTAAATAGTCATGAAGTATGTACTAGGAGGAAAGAAGAGCTATAAAGAAAATTGTTGGCAATATAATGACATGTGCATTAGGGAGGTGTAGTCACTAAAATGATTCCTAAATATTCCCTCCCTTACCTTAAGTCGACATTACAACCAATTGAAAGTCCTCTTGATTCCTTGAGAAATATAATGCGAAGGTAAGAATACACTATGGGCAAGCTTATGGTAAGTTGAGGAAAGTAAGAATTTCTTTGTGAGAGTGAGTGTTTGTTAGAAAGATAGGCCTTATTGATTTTGAAATTGCTCGAGTGAAAGGCTTAACTAAACATAAACAAGTGAGGGCATTCATGGCATGTGTAGGATTATCTAATTGATGTGTGGTATGAGTTTGCATTAGCCTGGAAAAATAACAAAAGAGTCATTCATTGAGCATACGTGTACTTGGTATAAATTTTGTGAATTGTTGCATCCAATATGAACTACAAGATCATGATTAAATATGTTTGGTTGGTTTTGAGGTGGGTTGATAAAGCCAAGTTTTGTGAAAATGAGTCGATAGTTTAAAGATTGTTTGAGGACAAACAAAATTCTAAGTGTGGGGTGGTGATCTTAGGCATATTTATATACCTAAGTAGTCGAAATTGGCCCACGAAGTGATGATGTTTGATAATGATCTTGAGTTATTAGCTTGAATTTTAGTTTAAGTTGTGATGATTGCATACTTACACATGTGATTAGTTGTTTCAGGAAATCTTGATGGAAGAAGGAGCAAAGAGATGCAGGAAAATGGCTAAGGCAAAAACCACCAGTGGTTGGCGCACTGGTTGGCGTGACACGCCACTGGTGCTACTTCAGAGAGCCTGTTGGGACGTACTGAGTGGCGCGAGCACCAGAAGGGAAACCTCAGAGGCATTGCTCAAGCGCTCTGCTTGGCGCGGCGCGCCAGGAGCTAAACGAGTGAAGAAACCTCGAGGCGCGATAAGGGGCGTGACACGCCACCTGTTCTCCGACTTTTCCAAGTTTTTAACATCAAATAAGATTCCTAATTTGAGTGGGATTGGTTCCAAACTTTTCCTACTAGTATAAATAGATCCTTAGGGTTCCACAATAAGGGTTCGACTTTTAATTGAGTGTGCAAGGGCAAGAATTCAAGTTTGTAATAGGTTTTAATCCTTTAATTCTTCTATTTTCCGGAAATTGCTTGAACTATTGTATTTTCTTATTTTGTTGTAGCATGAGTGGCTAAATGCCCTTGTTCTGGGGTTGTAGCTATGGATTATGTGTTGAATGTTTGAGGCTTTATGAATTGATTTTCGGTTGTCAATCCAAATTACTTATATATTCTTGTTTTACTATTTTATGCTTGCGCATCATAAAATAAATGTAGTGTCTAATCTTAAAATCGAACGAGGAGGGATTAGATAGACCAGAGAATATAGAGAGCTCGGTCCACCCATTAGATTGAGGTGATTAGTATTCAGGAGTGACGCCGAGACGAACACCTTGCTTGGTTATGAAATAGGATGAAATATAAATGCTCATCGGTTAGTTTATTTATCCCCGCTCAACGATGTAGTTAGATGGCTATCTGGGGTAGACAACGAGAGGCGAACCACCCAGACCATACTATCAACCCTATAAACCAGTAATTTGACAACTGAAGTGAATTCTAAGCCAATGATATGATGCATGATATTCAATGTAAGGTGCAACCCTGAAATTGTTTTTAAACTTGCTTGAAACATATTAACAAAGTTGTTCACTATAGGTTACTTTTGTTTAGTGCATAATTATTAGTAGGTAATTAACTAAATCATCAACTCTTAAAAAGGTTACTTGGTTACTTTTAGTTGTAGAACTAAGTGAATATAAGTTGATCATAAGTCCCTTGGGAACGATAACTCGTTTCTTAAAGAATCTATATTACTTGCGCGACCACGTATACTTGCGTTTATATTGGGGAGCAACACTATCCATGCATTGCACGACTAGGCTTTGAGAGGGTCATAGTGAGTTCTTTTGAAGTCTTAGTGGCTAATGTATGAATGTGTCCTAAATGAAGTTAATGAAGAATGGTGACTCTTATATGCTTAAATGTAATGATGTATGCTATACTTGGATTGTATTATGAGTTACTTACTTGTTATGACTTAATGAGTATGAATGTGCCTTGCCGATGGTGACTTTAAAGGAGTACTTAGTGTGAGTAATAGTATGGGATGCTACTTGAACATTGCACAAGTACGACTTAGAGTTGTCTTCGGTGATGGCCCTTATGTGATGGTATGACTTATGTAATGTTTATGTCTCTTATGTATGGGTATTGTATGAAGATGGAAAGGGTGAATGGTATGTTCACTTTTACTACATTGTGAATATATTTGTGATATTGGCTTGTAGCTTATGTTGATGATGCAAATTGGTTTCAAAACATCATAAATGCATATGTTTCATAAAAATGTCCTTTTTGCATGTTTTAAGGTTTTTATGCATATTTCCATACTTATTACATATTATGTGCTAACCCCTTTTTCCCTTTTACATCTTCTGAGTGTAGGTTCCAGCTAGGTGACTTCCACCCTTCACTATGAAGAAGACTTAGAATAGACTTTTCCAAGACTTGTGGTAGGTCCTCTAGATCCGAGGACAAGGATTTGATGCCACTTTATGTTCTTTCTTATTGTAATAGACTTTTAAACTTTCTATGTACTTCTTTCTATGAGACTATTATGTCTAAAGGGCTATTGACCCTATTTGAAATTCTCTATTGAACTTAGATGGCGTATGAGACGAAGAGTCTAGATTCCTACTATTTTCCTTTTATGAAAATGAAGTTTGAACTTCAATTGTAAAGTATTAATTTTCCGTATTATTTATACTTTGTTATGTCATGATGATGCTAGGGCTTGTATGAGACCCCTTCGGGGTCGACTACTCCATGTTTATGTCTTTGGGGTACCCCTGGGCCGTGACAGTAAGAACCCGTAAAACGAATAAGTGAAACTAGAGCCTAACTAGTATGTCTTAGAGTTGATGTGAGGTTTGAGGATGTATCGTGTTGTCCCGAGCTTAGGTTGATGGGTTTAGGGGTTAAAAGTCAAGGTACGACCCAAGGACCACCCTAGGGGTCCTTTAGGATGACCCTAAAGCCTAACCCCCAAGGCCCCTTGAAACCAAAAAAGTTGCCAAGAATGTTGTGAACCACGGATGGGAGCTACGGGGCATAGGACCATCCACGCCTCGTGGTCTTACTACATAGGTCAAGGGACACATTGACATGCTGAAGCCCCAAACCACGGAGTTGCAGGACGGGACGTAGCCCAACCTACGGTCCATAAGTGAGTGGCGTTGTTTGCACCTGCAAATGCTTCAATGGTTCAGCCAAGTTGGCGGTGAATTGGTAAATTCACCTTAAGTCTAGTTTTGTTGGGGGACGGTTTTAATTAGTTATTTATGGTAATTTAATGGTTTTTAAAGTATTAAAATATATTTTAGACTTCATTATTTCAAAACCCAAAATACAAAACCTGCCCTCCCCGCCAAAAGTTCTCTTTCTAGAAACCTCCATTGGAGGTGAAGACATCAAGCTTCCAAGGTCAAGACTTTAAGTTTTTCAAGGAATTTTCTTGGATTTCTTCCATTAAAGGTATGGTGGTCCTCATCCTTGACATAGTTTCTTTCAAGGAACTAATTTAAAAAGTTATTTCAAATCTCCAATGTTTACCCAAAAACCCTAGATTTCAATCTATGCATTGGTTCGATTCCAAATGATTTCCAAAGGCTTTATTGAATTGATTTATGAACGAGTTGTGGATTTAAGAATGAATTAAGATGATATCTTTATAGAACCCATGTTTTCCCCAAAATTCTTATGTTGTGATTTGTGATTGAGATTTGATTGATTATGAAGTATGTGAATTGTTTATGTGTATTTGGATATAGAATGTTGAAATTAAGTTATTACTCTTTCCTTATTGTATTGATCTAAGGTGTGTGGGTGAATGTGATCCATGGCCTTGAAAGGCAAGGTATGAAGCTAAAGGTATGATTATGATGTGAAGGATATGTATGTCAATTCAATGATAGTATGATGATCATGTTTAGAATGTAATAGTGTTGTGATTGAAAGAAAATTCTCAATTAACACTCATGTATGATGATGATGGAATGTGAAGGGTTTTCTTCTATGAATTGTATATCTTGAATCGGTATGCTTATGCATCTTATTTTTGTACAAATGAGTGAACAGGGGACTGTGGTTTCTTGAATTGGTAGGCTTAGGCATCCTTTTCTTGTATAATGAATGTTTCTTGACTTAATGTCTTAATGTCTTGAATTGGTAGACCTAATGTTGGTAGCCTTTCATGAATGAATGAATGATTAAGTATTCTAGGCTAAACCTTGGATCGGTAGATTGATTGTTGGTGGCCCTTCATGAGGAGTATAGGAACTAATGAATTTTTAAACCTTGGATCGGTATACCTAATGATGGTGTCCCTTTCTCGTATGAAACGATGAAACTTGAAGCGTTACACCTAATGATAGTAGCCCTTTCTAGGAAAGTCAATGAGCTATCCTTGTATTGTACGAAGAAGCAGTAGACCTAATGATGGTGGCTCTTTCATGTGTAATGTATCTTGGGGCGGTAGGCCTAATGTCGGTGGCCCTCTCAAGTACAATAATGTAATTTAATAGAAACGACTCTATGAGAATATAGGCTAAACATCGAGAGGATATGGTAAAATGGAGGTTCTCCCTACGTTAGGCCGGATTTCAATGAACATCTTTCATATCCCATAACTATGTGCCCACATAGGTCTAGATAGTGAATGCACCTAAGCTAATGTTACCGGTCTTACTTTAGGCAAGTAGACCACCTCTTTACGGTGTGGGGCTTCATGACACCAGATTCCATGTCTAGCTTATATGGTCTATGTCGGTTAATTGCTTATTCCCATCATGTGAGATGTGCATTATGGTTTCTTGAGAGGTTCTATGAAGTGTGGGTGGTAGCATGGGATGCCATCCATGCATTGCACGAGTAGGCTTTCAGAGGGTCATAGTGAGTTCTCTAAGTCTTAATAGCTAATGTATGAATGTGTCATAAATGAAGTTAATGAAGAGTGTTGACACTTATATGCCTAAATGCAATCATGTATGCTATACTTGGATTATATTATGAGTTGCTTCCTTGTTATGACTTAATGAGTATGAATGTGCCTTGCCGATGGTGACTTTAAAAGAGTACTTAGTGTGAGTAGTAGTATAGGATGCTACTTGCACATTGCACAAATATGACTTAGAGTTGTCTTAGGTGATGGTCCTTATGTGATGATATGACTTATGTAATGTTTATGTCTCTTATGTATGAGTATTGTATGAAGATGGAAAGGTTGAATGGTAAGTTCACTTTTGGTGACCTTAATCTGGTAGTTTATATGGGACGCTATCCATACATTGCACAAAGTATAGCTTGAGGGTTACTTGAGGCGAAGGCTTGATGTAAAGGTAATGGTTTCTATGTTGATTATGTCCTAATGTGGATAAATGACTTGTATAATGGTTATGGTTGAATATTATACTTATGTTCATGAAATTTTATCAAAATTGTATAAAAACATGACTTCCAAATAAAATGTCCGTTTTAAGCATGTTTTTGCGTGGCTATCATACTTAGTACTTAATTGTGCTAACATATTCTTCTTCTTGTTTTACTACAAGTGTAGTTTCCAGCAAGTGAGTTACTTTCTCTCTAGTTGAACTTGGGTTTGAGATTCTCCAAGATTAAGTGGTATGTCCTCATAGATCGAGTACAAGTGTTTAAAAGTTTCATTTTCTTTCATGTAAAAGATTATTGTTAGACTTTTCGATTGTAAAGGGTCGTGTCCCTACTAAATGTTTCGGATGTTGTTTTAAGATGGCCATATGAGGCAATAGACTTCCGTTGTGATTTTCAAGTGTTTTAAATGAGTACTTTGATTGTATGGTTTTAAAGAAAGTTTTAATTGCGTACTATTTTCTATTATCGAATGCAATGATATGTTATGAGGCTTGTATAAGACCTCTTTGGGGTTAAGTACGCCGTGTTGAATCAGGGGCTAGCCTTCAATCATGACACATGGTTCCCATAGCGCATCATGAATGCCGGTTTTCGTATATCCTCAGGCCTAATATTTAAGTAATGGTAACTAGACCTTAGATCAATTTTAGAGAAAATCGATGCACCTTGCAACTGGTCAAAGATGTCATCAATCCGAGGCAACATATACTTATTTCGAACGGTGACCTTATTCAATTGTCGATAGTCTATGGACATCATCATACTACCATCCTTTTTCTTAACAAACAAGACATGAGCACTCTACGGGGAAGCACTAGGACGGATAAAACCTTTATCAAGAAGCTTTTGGATTTGAGCTTCAAGCTCTCTCAATTCCGCTGGAGCCATGCGATGATGACGGATGGATTTGGGGCTAGTGGCTGGTTCTATGACAATGAAGATATCTATGTCTTTATTTGGAGGCATACCAGAAAAATCGGTAAGAAACACTTCCTCGAATTCATACACTACAGGAATAAACTCGATAGAGGGATACTCAACATCAACATCCCGAATATTAGCTAAAAATGCCAAACACCCCTTCCCTGCAAGTTTTCTAGCCCGAATGGAAGATACGACCTTAGCTAGCTTAGACTTGTACACCCTTTCCCACTATAACTTTTCCCTACCCGGGATATCTACAGTCATAGACTTAGTATTACAATTAAGCACAATATAATATGGGGACAACCAAGTCATGCCTAAAATTATATCAAAGTTAGTCATATCAAAAACAACCAAATCATCCTAAGTCTGAAAACCCATAAACATAATTGGACAAGCACGATATACATGGGTAGAAATATGGGTAGGGTCATCAAGTACCTCACAAACTGCATCAAATCCCAAGGAAAATTGAACTGGCACATATGGATAAGTTGAACCAAAATCAAAAAAGACAGTTGCCATTCGGTCACACACAAGAATAGTACATGTGATCACTCCGTCAGAACACTCTGCCTCGCTCTTGCTTGGAGAGGCATAACATTGAGCCCTGTCATCTTGACGGACAACCTCCTTGACTGGTTGCACTGCTCCTCTACCTGTATTACCATTTCCCTGGCCTCCACAGCCTCGATGATTCCCTCTTCAACCCCCTTGTCGATGTCCTTTGTCATTATTACCATTGCCCGCGGGTACCACTCCTCTAGTTTGATGTAGCACAAAGTCAAACATCCATGGATGGGGACAATCTCTCCTCATATAACCAGGTTCTCCAAAATTATAACTAGTGCAGTAAAAAGACGGTCTGAAGACCACCCAAGGTGCGACTCCCTGGCTATCTTGAATAAAATTCCGCTGTGGAATTCCCGAGTAACTACCTGTAGAAGCGGGAAAGGTTGACTGAATTAACCAGGCTGCAAGTGTTGGCCTACCTGAACCTCTCGAGTAGGAACCATGGAAGTTACTTGTACTCTTGGGATTCTTAGCCAAGGCCTTGAATTGCCCATCACCTCGAACTCCCTCCACTTTCTTCATAAAATCTGACACCTCATTAAACTTTTCCTTGCATCATGTTAATAAATAATACTTGTAGTTCGGGGTTCAGTCCCTTGACGAATAGACGAATCCTCTCCTCCTCAGTAGTCACCAATTGTGTAGCATATCTAGACAAAGCATGGAACTTAGCCTCATAAAGAACTACAGACTTACCACGCTTCACCAATGCCATGCACTAATCCTTCTTATGATTCCTCAAAGCCCGGGGCACATGCTTTTCCAGAAATAAAGCATGGAACTACGTCGATATGAGCGGGGGCAAGACTGGCGATCTGTATTCCACATTTTAGCCTCACCCTGAAGCTGGAAGGTCACGAACTCTACTACATTCTGATTACAATACCCAACTTATGATGCCTCACATAACAATCCAAGATAAACTCATAGGTGTTCTCACTCTCCGAATAATGAAACACAAGCGGCTTCAACTTTAGAGACTTAGTCAACATCTTATGCTCATTAACAACCATCACAGGACCCAATAAGGGACAGAAAAAAGCAGCAGTGCCTACTGTTTTACCCACCTTAGGAACCTGTATAGGAATAGGGGATTTTCTAGATTTTTAGTCGTTGGAACTGTGGGAAGGACTCCAGAGCTGACCAATCCTTTGATAAACATCATGATTTGTTTAGCGAACAGTGGATATAAGGGAGGAAAACCTGTAGTATGTGCCTGTGCATCGCCCTTTGTTCCCACTTCCTCCTCGTCTTCGACCTCCACATTCTCTTCTACCTCTTCGTTATTTGCAAGAAGGGCCTCTTCTCTAGGAGTATTTCCCAATTGGCTCCACTCCTAGCTGGAGCTACCCTTTCTCGGCCTCTACCCTTACCTCATCCTCTACCCTTTCCTCGACCGCGGCCTCTTGCTACGTGATCCTCAGCTGGCTCATTGGTGGGGGCTACGGGCCTGACGCCATTGTATCTCGTGTTAACCATCTGTAGACAGAAGAGTTAAAGAGATTAGATACCAATTTGGATCACCAGTTACCAATTGGAATTAATTCAGAGCACGAAAGGAGAAGAAGACACAAAGATTTCCTAAATCTTATAGCTTCTCGAAGAAAAGTATAAATTTCTCTATACCGTTACGCAAGACTCTACTAGACTCGTTTTGGTACAATGAGATGAACGAACTGAGGGATCTGATACCAACTTTTTCACGACCTAGACCGTCGTGATTGGAACCCACACTAACCCTCTGGTGGGAGAACCATTACCATACCCCAACCCCCCATAGTGGCCCCACCATGGCGGGATTAATCCCACCCCGGCAGCTTGTACAGTGAGAGAAAGTCAGAATTTGAGTCCCAAACATCCATTTCACAATACACCTTCCACCCTTGACGTTAAAAAACTACTCGTTCACGCTAAGATCAATTTCAGGAGTTCTACTCACCTGAATTCGATTCTGTAAAGCCGTATGGGCTACCTAACGTCTTCGCTATCCATTAATGTGATCAAATTCTTATTTAACTATCTTTTATTACTAGATTTCCCTAGACCTCACCTAACTCAATTTCCATCCAAATCTGGACTAGGCTAATAATTTCCAAGTCACTACTCAAAAGTTTTCTGGCCAAAATTCTTTCCCTGTTGGCTCTTCTATAACGACGGAAACAAGTTGTTACATTTTATGTCTAAACGACTGTACTTACATTGTGATTTTAGTTTTGATAGCAAGGCAACGATCAAAGGCTATTTAGAAAGCAAAAGCTCTTGCAATGTGGTTTGGGGGGCATGCGACATTCTACTGCTTCCTTTTTATTTAGATTGAGCATTGATGAGTGAATGATTTGGACTTATTTAGGGCTTTATTTTAATAGATTTAGTGTCCTCAAATGCTATTTTGTACCAATAACTGATGTAAATCCTTGAATTTAAGATCAAAGTATAGACACTATTGAACAAAAAGGAAGAAGGCACTTGAAAGAACAAAGAAAAAAAGGACTGAGGATTGCATAAATTATTGGGCGAGTCGCCGAACGGCCATGGTCTCGCCTAATGTTCCAGTGTGCCAAGACTTGAAGGAGAAAATCAAGTCGGCGATAGAAAGGAGACATCGGCGAGTTGCCGAACTGCCGAAACGTTCTGTGATGCAGTAGCATATCTCCTAAAGTTATAGAACTTGAAAATGTTGAAGGCTAAAGCAGAAAGGCAATGGAATTGACCTAAGGGAGGATCACCGAGTGGATCGGTGATCCCGACTTATTGCGCCGAATGGTCCTTCGCAACACATTTTTTGGCAACTATAAATGCATTTTAAAATTCCTAGTTTAGTATCTAGCATTCAATAGTTGTCATTATTATTCAGTTTTTGAGTGGAGAACTTCAAACTAAGAATAGAGAGACAATATTTTCTTAGTTTTGAAGATTTGAAGATTTTCATTTCTAAGAAATTGGATGTCGGTGTTGAAGATTCTTCATCTTAGACATGTGTAAAGACAATATGAATCTTACCCAGTTGATGGAAACACAATTTGGTAACGATTTTTACCTTTTTATGATGTCTAGCTAAAACCCTAATTCTTGAGGTGTTATTATGTGTTGATTTAACTGCTCGGTATTGTTAATTGATAGTTTAATCGCTGTTTAAAGGTGTTTTAGTACAGTAAATATCGTTGAATTTAATGGGTTGTAGGTACAAATACAATCTTAACTTCATGTTTTTGGCTTGTTCGAGAGAGAGGCTTTAAAACCAAAATTACTGAATCAATAGTCCGTATGTATTGGGTTGTTATGGATTCAGTGAGAGAGAGTGAATCCTAAACCCTTTTCCACACATTCAGCTCGAGAGAGTGAATGGACTAAAGCGAAGGCTGTTCTTAATTGCTGCTTATTGTTGTTCGAGAGAAACCAATTTGATTTGGGGTAAATTGTTCGAGAGAATGTTTATTCCACTAAAGTCTAGCTTAATCACTACTTTACAACTATTTACTATTAATGTAAATTACCCGGTTGTCTACCTTAGCCCATAGTCCAATCACATCCCAAGAACCCATCTCTAAATTCATATTTTCGTGTTATTTGATGTTATAGCTGGTGATTGACACAAAACGTTCTAATATTTGACACTTGTGTCACCCTTAATTTAAACCATTCTTTTATTCGTAAATGTTTTTAGCTATGATTTACTTGAGCATATTCTTACTTGCCTATTAATTCTCAATTACAAATAACTCCCTGTGGGATTTCACCCCAACTAACTTAGTTGGGTTATATTACTGACTAACAATCATTGACACTTAGTATTGGATGAAGTGTCCTGATACGTTAAATCAAAATGGCACTGCTGTCGGGGAGTGGTGTTACTTGAGAATTTTTAGTTACGTTGAATTTTGTTCTTATTAGTCATAGTTAACCTTACTTAATTTTTAGTATTGGTTTTTGTGTGGTTGATTTGAGCAGAGACTTGGAGAATATTTGGTAGCAACAATAACCTAATGGATCACCCTCCTTTAAGATTGATGATTTTTACCAAGAACATCCTAAATTTCAAGCAATTGGAGGGTGAGCCCATATATGAGTTGAGGCAAAGATTTAAAATCCTATTACAGCAATACCCAACTCGTGAGATTCTAGATAAACTACTCTTGGAATGTTTCTACAAGGGTCTTAGCACCGAATATAGAATAATGGCTGACCAACTCTTTTCGGGCTGCTTGATTTTCCAATTCTATGAGACCGCAACCCAACTCCTTGATTGTGTGGCCAAAACCAACAAATAGACTGAGAAGGACCAACACTTGGCCACATTCTTGGGTCAGCTGGATATCTTAGCCCAACAGGTCAAGGACTTGGAGTTACTATCCAAAATGATGAATAGGTACATCCCCCCTCACGAGGGTCGAAAGATGAAGAAGCAAGAGGGCGGGAAAATGGAAGAGGTCCTCCTATTAATTCTGCACAAAGACGAAGAATGCGACAGAGTGTTGGAAGAGATAAGAGAGAATGTCTTGATGTTGAACCAGATGACGACCTCTCATTCTATGCTCATTCAGTTGTTGGGGTCCCAAATGGACCAAGTGTTGTCTTTTCTATACCTAGAGCCTAATGAGGGGTGGCGTTATGAAAATGGGGCAAACCTCACTAATGGAACTTAAGTGGAGACTTGTGTCGTGCCACAACGTTAACTAAGGCACTTCTTGGGAGGCAACCCAACATTTTATCACTTTATAATTGTGTTAGAAATAACGGTGTGTAGATTTTGTAGGTCGAAGTGTGGAAAGTGTTTGAAAAGTGCAGGTTGGCGAGCTAAAGGTCCAATCAGCGCATAGTTGAAGAGGTCGGCGACCTCGACCTAGACCGCCGTTGGATTCAATACAACTTTAAATTGGAGTCTGTAAAACTCGGCGAGCCAAGGAATTATTGGCGAATCACTGACCAGGTCGGCGATCATAATCTAGACCGTCATTTAAACCCCCAGATTAACTGGAGGTCCTGTAAAACTCGGCGAGGTAAGTAGCCATTTGGCGTAAACATCAACATTGCGCAGTAGTGAATGTGTGGAGTCTTGTCTGATATTGGTGTCAATGCCTTGTGTGATGAGCTTACCGTGAACCATGTATGATGACACCTACAATTTTCCCTGTTGGTCCGGTTGACTAGGTGATGAAATGTCTTGATATGATCTTAGGCAACTTTGAAGAATGTGAAACATTTTGACATTATACCACTTTTTGTGGCCTACGTTGTGAGTGTGTGAACCCCTTTTGAACACCCTTTGAGCCTTACCCTTTTCTTGGAAAAAAACTTGATAAAATCGTGACCTTTCATGATCCATTACCCATAATCCACATGATTTGTGGTTCGTTTGAACAACCAACTTAGGCCAAAAGCCTAAGTTGGGGTGTGGTGAAAAGAGAAGTTAAATCAAGAAGTGCAAGAAAGTCCCCTTTGACCCATGGTTTTGAGAAAAATGGAACCCCTCCATACAAAAAAAGAAAGAGGAAAAGAATGCAAAAGAAAAAGAATGAAATAGTTCTGGAATAAAGTTGTGAAAATGCAAAGAAAATGGGGTTTCCAAATAATCCATGGGAAGTGAATAATGGGATGACTTGTGAGCACAAATGAAAATTATGAAGAAAAGGAAAGAAAGTGTTTTTCACACCACATTTCATGAGGATTGCAGCCATAGAGACTACATGACCATACCTTTACACTCAGCCCCGTTACAAGCCTTGAAAGACCTTTTTGATCTTCAGTGAGCTGAAACAAGTGTTGATTGGAAAATACGGGCAAACCTATGGGTGAAATCATGCATTGTGTTCATCTTTGTGAGTGTGAGTGTTGTATTTGATTCCAGAGATTTAAATTGTGAACCATTGTGTGTGAATATGGAATCATTCTTTGTGTGAGGGTATTTGATTACCTTTGTTGAGCTTGAACTTGCATTTGAAACAGGTATTGTGAGCTTCAGATTCTTTGGTAATGGTGAGTCACCACTTGAATCTTTGAGTGCACAATTGATCCTTGCATGAGTAAGTTGAGTCTTTTTATGTGCATTCATGATTTAGTCTTGTGTAGCACTATTTGAGACATCCTTTTTGAACTGCTGAACATGAGTTTTACTTGAGGACCAGCAAAAGTTTAATATGGGGTTGTTGATGAGTCCACGATTTGGACTCATTTAGGGTTTTATTTTAATAGATTTAGTGTCCTCAAATGCATATTTTGTGCCAATAACTAATGTAAATCCTTGAATTTCAGGTGTTTGGATTGAGGAACAAAGTATGGATACTATTGAGCAAAAAGGAACAAGGCAGCTGAAAGAACGAAGAAAACAAGGCATGAGGATCGACTAACCCATTTGGCGAGTCGCCTAACGGCCATGGTCTCTCCTAATGTTCCTGTCTGCCAAGCCCTGAAGGAGAACATCAAGTCGCCGATAGAAAGGAGCAGTTGGCGAGTCGCCAAACGGGTCCACAAATTGTCTAAAGTTACAGAACTTGAAGATGCTAAAGGCCAAAGCAGAAATGCGATGGAATTAACCAAAGCCCGGATCGCCAAGTGGATCGCTGATCTCGACTTATTGTGCCAAATGGTCCTTCGCAGCACATTTTTTTGCAACTATAAATACATTTTAAAATTCTTAGTTTAGTATCTAGCATTCAATAGTTTTCATTATTATTCAGGTTTTTAGTTGAGTGCTTAGAACTGAGAATAGAGAGACAATATTTTCTTAGCTTTGAATATTTCTATTTCTATGAAATTGGAAGTGGGTGTTGCAGATTCTTCATCTTAGACCTTTGTAAAGAAAATATAAATCTTACCCAGTTGATGGAAACACAATTTGGTAACATTTTTTACCTTTTTATGATGTCTAGCTAATACCCCAATTTTTGGTGTGTGATTATGTGATTATGGGTTTATTTAATTGATGGGTATTGTTAATAGATAGTTTAATCGTTGTTTAAAGGTGTTTTCATTCTATAATTATGGTTGAATTTAATGGGTTGTAGTTGTAAATACAGTCTTAAATTCATGTTTTTGGCTTGCTCAAGAGAGAGGCTTTAAAACAAAAATTACTGAATCGATGGTCTATGGGTATGGGTTTGTTATGGGTTCAGCTTGATAGAGTGAATCCTAAATCCTTTTCCATACATTCAGCTCGAGAGAATGAATGGACTAAAGCGAAGGTTGTCCTTAATTGCTACTTATTGGTGTTCGAGAGAAACCAATTTGATTCGGGGTAAATTGTTCGAGAGAAAGTTTACCCCCACTAAAGTCTAGCTTAATCACTAATTTACAGCTATTTAGTATTAATTGCAATTACTCGGTTTTCTACCTTAGCTCATAGTCCAATTACATCCTAAGAACCCTTCTCTATATTCATATTTTCGTGTTATTTGTTGCTGTAGCTGTTAGTTGAAACCAAACCCCCTAACATTTGACACTTGTGTCACCCTTAATTTAAACCATGCTTTTATTCGTAAATGTTTTTAGATATGATTGACTTGAGAATATTCTTACTTTCTTATTAATTCTCAATTACAAGCCACTCCTGTGGGATTCAACCCAACTCACTTAGTTGGGTTATATTACTGACTAAGGATCGTTGGCAATGAAGGGTCTTCATACGTGAAATCAAGCATGGATGTGTAAATTCATGAGGATTAGTGTGAGTTGGGGTCTTGTACCTAGTTGTTCCTTCTTTTCTTTTTAGAAACCACGTTTTAGGATTGATTCAGGCTTTTACAAGGGTAGTACTATGCTAGTTAGGCTATTGTATGTTATGCATATTGTAATACGTCGGACTTTGGAAAAGGTTTAAGAAAGTTAAAGGGTAAGTCCACAAGCGAAAAATAGGTCAGGGACCCTTCACGAGACCCTTTACGGTCCGTTTAGGGATAACTGGTCGTTTAAGGGAAATGGATTGGCCAACCAATGTTGCCAGGATTTGGAGTGACGTGGACGGCTCTCTAAATTGTACATCAAGAGCTGTACAACCCGTTTAGGGCAAAAAACCGAACCGTTTAGGGTAGCCTTAAAAAGGGACCACCTAGCCGGTTCCCAAAACAGTCAATCAAGCTCTAAGCAGTCAGTTTATGGTCTATCTAGGGTCACCCGCCAGTTTAATTTTGGGTCATTTTAGTCTTTACCCCAGTGTTTGGTACCTAAACTACATCATTTTAACCATTATTTCAAGACCTATATAAGTGAAGTAATTCCTAAAACTACCCATTCAAAATCATTAACCTAATTCCTAAGTTTCTTTCCAAAATGACCCCCAAAATCCTATTAAGATCTAAGGAAGAAAAAACTAGGGTTGGTTTCAAGAACTCTAGTTCACCATAGATTTTGGGCATTGATCACTAAGGTATGTTAGTATTTCCCTTCAGAGTCATTTCCTCCATGGGGTTTCTAAATTCTTTAAGTTTTACAAGTTAGATTCTAAATTCAAAGTTAGGATTTTAATCAATCTTTATGGGTTCTCTTTAGTTGTGATTTTATTGATTAATTTCTTACTTCTAATGCATGAATTGAAGTAATTACATGATTTTGAATTGAATTCACATAAACTCATGCATGATCCATGATTCTAGAGAATGAATCTATCATGAAGCTTATGAACTATGATCTTTATGAAGATATACATGCTTTTATGAAATTGTTGTAAATGAATTTTAGGATACTTTGACTATAAATACATAATGAATTTATGAATCTATGAACATATTATATGGAAATTATGTATGTTTTATAAAAGAAATGGTTATGACTAAAGTAAGCTTATATGTGAAGGTATCTATATGTTCTATCAAGCTTGGCCGCATGACAAGAATGACATCTAGATTTACCTTCAAGGCTTTTGATTATTATCCTATATTAGATCTTGATTAGTATTCTAGACAAATATTACATTAATGATAATGGATCTATTTTTGTAAAACTAATATCATTAGTTGTATGACACTATTAATGTTAATTTAATGATTATGGGTCATATGACGCTACTATGAAACGATCATGGATGGTGAAAGGTTTTCTCACACATGGACTAAGGAGCTAATATATTATGTTTCTAGCTTGGATTAGTAATTTAACTATACTTTTTCCATGGATGATAATATGAATATGATTAATGACTATTCCATGGGATTTATCCTTAGCACCGAGAGGATAAAGAGATAGAGGGTCTTCCATTAGGAAAGGTTGGGTCTCTAGTAGAAATATCCTTTTCCCATAACTATGTGCCACTATAGGATTTGTCTCAGATAGACACTACCTTGTGGATCCACTTTAGCTCAAATCATAGTTCTTACTTCGGCAAGTAAAGACATTCCTTTTCAGTGTAGGACACAGATTTGATTCTATGTTAATGCTTATATATAGTATATTTCAATTATGTGATAAACTTCCCATAATAATGAACTAAGTGACTTTCAATGTATTTCACGAAGTATTTTAAATATGTTAGGCTTACATTGCATTGACCATGACCATGATTTAAGGTTTCTAACCCTTTTATCTTATGATTTAGCTTGGTCATTGCATGTCATGTAAAGTACTTTTTAGCATGATTTCATACATTTTATGCGTTGCTATCATACTTAGTACATTACATGTACTAATGCATATTTGTGCCTACATGGTGTCAATAATGTAGGGTTCGATGCTCCTACCTCTCACACTCATGGTTAGTTGATCCATTTGGCTTTTGAAGATTGGTGAATTCTCATGATTTGCGGGTCGGGACCATTTTATAGCTTTATGTCAGTTGAAGTTTTCAAAATTTTGTATGTGGTGTATAGGTTACATCCCAACCACATCTTTTTATGTAGTAGATGTCTTGTTATTAAGACTTATGTTAGAAATCCACTTTAATTTTTTCATACTCTTTTTATTGTATCAGATAGTCTTTTGAAGTCTTTATTTCTACTATCTCTTATTATGTATGCTAGGTGGTTTTTTTACTAACTTTCGAGGTTTTATACACTATGTTACGTCTAGGGTATACTTTGGGTCCTGACAAATTTGGTATTAGAGAATAAGGTTTTGAAAGTTTTTAAGATGTTTCACAAGCTATGTCAAGTAGAGTCTTGTTCATTCGTGTGAAACGCACAACATTTTTCAATAAGATGCTGTAAGATATTTAGGAAATTATACTTCTTTCATCATTCTAAACCTACGTGATAGACTGTAAATTTATATGTATCTCCCCTAATCTGTAACATCGCGCCTTAGGAAGAACAAAAAATAGAAAGAAATAATTTGGAAAGAGCCAATTTAGTTTTGTTCAAGTTAAGCTTAAGTTATGAGTTTTGAATACTCTTCAAATGATCATAACATTTAGTACATGATGAGTTAGGTGATCCATAAGATATCATATGGAAGTTGTTTGAATCCTTTTTCCAACGCCACCGAGTTTGCTAAATTTTGAGCTCGTATTAGAGATATATGCCCGTTTGAAGACAGCTTGTCTTGTTAATGAAAGTTAGCCTAATTTGTGAGGGGTATTTTGGTTTTTTTCCTTATCCCATCAGCTTAAAAGGTTTTTAGTCTTAATTTTGGGGTCAAATCTTATTTGGGTCAGTTTGGCAATCCTAAACTACTTAGGGTTTTGAGAAAAGTTCAAGAAGAGGAAACTAGGAGAAAAGGAAAAACGAACAAGATCTCTTGCGAATTGAGGATTTGTTTCGCCAAATCGAGGTAATTAAGTTTTCATAGTGTTGGGTTCGTTCACCCACACACCAATCATGATTTACATATTCGAATTTCATCCATAAGATTGAGAACATTGAGTTCTTGATGAATTCTTTATGAGTTTCTGGAAGTTTGTGTTTCATTCCCTCGAATCGTACTTATGTTTTCTACTTGATATCCACACTAAAATCTTCGTTAAATATCTATTGATTATTAATAACATGAATCATAACCTTTGAATTCATAATTCAAATTCAAGGTAGAGTTAAGAGTAAATTCTTGAGAGTTCTTTCGAGTCATTTTGAGGAGTCTTTTACTATCTTTTAAAATTTGTTTTAAGGCATGAGTACTTTAGTTTGAGGATGAAGAGAGTTGAGTTTAATTTTTTAAAATGAATATATGGGAACTAAGTATTCCCAAGAGTAAATATTTTTACGTTTATAATAAGCTAAGGGGAAACACCGATTTCCGAAGGAGTTCACGAGAAGTTTTGATTACTATCTCTTTTAAGAGAAATCTTTTCAGTAATAATGTCAAATTTAAGAATGAGGAAATGTCTGTAAACATATGAACTAAGATATATTTTTTTAGTAGTATTGAGCATCTATATGGGATGAATTAAGATTACTCAAAGTCCTCATAAACCATATAGCCAATGTTGGTAGAAAGGGTCATACTTTTTAGATAATTCCTTATTGATTTTTAAGCATAGCTTAGTTGATCCACTTAGTTGAGGAGTTCTATACCCCGACAAAGTATAGGACACTTCTGGAAGTGTGAGCGAGACGTTGAATCATCACATAGCTCATAGTGATGGTTATCGGTTAAAGAATCTCCCAAATAGAGTTATTTTGTAACTTTACCTACAAATTGAGTTGTTATCTATTGTTTTAAATTATTTATATAAAATGCACGTTTAGTATTGTTTTATATTGCATTGAGTGGAGATTGAGATGAGTAGAGCCGAGGTGAGTATGTTTCCTTCTATCCATGTTAAAACTTTTATGTTATTTTTAGTATTCCCCTTCCATGCATGTACATTCCATGTACTGACACCATTTGGCTTGCATCTTTCATGATGCAACTATAGGAGATCAGGGTCATCAACAAGTGATTCGTTGATACCATCTGATGTTACAGAGTTGTTTGGTGAGCCTCCTTACTTCCGGAGGATCCCTTATTTATCTTAATCTATTTCAGTTTGCTAGGATTATCAGTGGTATTGTCCCGACATCCCTCATAGTATTAGAGGCTTCATAGATAGAAGGAAAGTAGTAGTTCATGAGTTTTTCATTTATAATGTTAATGTTCTAGACTTGAGTTGACCTTGGGGCTAGTTTGAATGTTTCTTTAAACTATTCTAAGGTTACCTATTTGAGATATTGAGTTAAATCTTTTCATTGAGATTATTTTATTGTTGAGTAAGTTTTCTGCTGATAGTTGAGCCAAGCCAAGGCTTCTCTTGCGGACAACAATGGTTCTCGAGTGCCCGTTACGCCCAGGGTGTAGGCTCGGGGGGGTGATATAATCCTTGTCAAATGCCTTCTAGGATATGTCCTCTCGAAGAGCATACGTTCGAGAAAATAGGGGTGAGAGTGTGGAAGAAGAAATTCCCCAAGCTCTTCCAGTTCAATCCGACCCTTTGGTCGAGCAAGTGACTAATGATGTGTTCCAAATCGCATTTCACACATTGGTTCAAGCTATGACAGCTCAACAAAATAAGGAGGTTTTGTCTTCCATTACCCCAAGGGTAGGTACATCTGCAACAAGGGTGAGGGACTTTACTAGGATGAATCATCAAAAAATTCATGGGTCTAAAGTTGAGGAAGATCCCTAAGATTTCATCAATGAGGTACACAAGATGGTAGACATTGTGGATATTAATTCATTGGAAAATATGAAATTGACTGTTATCAACTTAAGGGTGTTGCTCAAGTTTGGTTCAAGCAATGGAAGGAAGAGAGGGAGGTTGATGTGGGTCCTTTTGATTGGGAGAAATTTAAGGTTTCTTTTCTTCATAGGTTCTTTCCCTTTTAGATGACAGAGGCATATGTGCTTGAATTTATTAACCTTCATCAAGTATACATGAGTGCGAAAGAGTATTCTATTAAATTCACACAATTGTCTAAATATGCTCCAACTATCGTTGGAGATCCAAGGGCACGGATGAGTAATTTTGTGTCGGGTGCTTCTAACTTGGTGGTCAAAGAAATCCTTACTGCCATTCTTGTTAAGAAGATGGATGTCTGCCGTTTGATGGTTCATTCCAATCAAATAGAACAACAGAAACTTAAGGTGAAGATAAGGGATTCAAAGAGGGCAAGAAAGGATAATGGTTATTTCTGTAGCGACCCTTTCGAAATGATACTACCACTTAAACAAGAAATCTAATGAAATACTTGCGACATTTAAAAGAGGTTAACTATTGCCATATTGATTATAATTTAATAGAGAGATTAAGGTCATAAAGAGAGAAGAAAAATAGTTAAGGTTGTGCATCCTGCCCAATTAAACAATTATTTGATGTCAAATTGATATTGCGCAGAATTTTAACTTATGGTGGAAAAACTCTTCCAAAATAATATAAGCCAATAACTCATGAGCTTATTATGCATATATTATCCTCACATTGCTGATATAAAAAGAATATTACCAACTTCCGAGTACCCAAATTAGGTGGTTCATGCTTCACAGAACCATTGAAAACAAGTGATAAATTTAATATATTACAAGACTTGGGCTTACACACCTCAAAAGAACAAAACATATAGCCATACTTATATTACAACCCATGGTGGAATGATAAAATTAGCCCTCAAAATTTCATGTAAATATACAACACATAGATCATATATAAGTCCCAAGGTTTATACAAAATATAGATGCCTATATGCAAATGTGATCTTCCTTAAGGCTCTCAAAATCTCCATCTCAAATGGCCAGCTTCATGCCTCCTCTCGATCATTCCCTACGATGGAAACAACTATCGCTAAGCATATAGCTTAGTGGTGTAAAAACTATAGGTTCGGAGCCCTCAAGTTCACCAAGCTACCTTTCTCAAGTCATAGGCATCACAATTGAAAGATAACAAACAAATCAAGTAAACAATATATAAAGAGTATCAAGTTTGATATTTAAAGATCCAAATGTCAAGAACACTCATAGAACCATTTTCCAAAAGATTCAATAACAAGGCCCGCCCAATATATACATCATGTCATCACACCAAGCACAAACATGTATTAAGAAGGGACGATGCACTGTATCAAGAAGGGTCAAGCCCAATAATCAAGAAAGCCAAGAACCATATTAAAAATGCTTTCTAGTTCGTACTTAAGATGGACAACTTCCATTCTTATCACGGACTAAAAATCAAGAGTCACGATGGCAAATGATCCGAATCAAGAGGCATTCCAATAGTGACAAAGTCACAGCCACAAGAAGGACAAGGTCCCAACAAGAGTACCAAGTGATACAAAATCCGTACAAGTGGGCGAGTTACACAAGCATCTTTAATGTCTTAAAGGATACCAACACGACAATGCGAAGTGACAAGGGGTAACCAAGGTACCAAGATAAACTTTCAGATATACCAGCAGGTAAAAAGAGTACAAGTACAAGTTTATACACAAACCTCAGTGCTTAGCTTAGAAACAGTCCAACACAACTTCAAGAATTCATAACCTAGACCAACCAACGTATCAAGGTCCTCAACTTGTTCATGAGTATATACAACCTTAAAATAAAATGTAATAACTTATTTAATCCCTAATAGCTCAATAATGTTAATGTAAAACAGGATTATCATCACAAGTAAGCTTAGCCTGTACAGATTAGACTATGCTCCCAAAACAGTAATTCTGGCTAGCCTAGTACCTCATGTCGCAACTTAGATTTTTAAAGGAAAACGGCAAAACTGAACTGAATATCCTTAATGAAAGACGTAGGTACAGCTCTTAATGTTGCAAACAATTAAGAATCACCGCAAAATATATTTTGTACAAAATGATATCATCGATACACTAACAGTTGTCCATACAGGATTTCTAAATCCGAAATCTGGACAGAACTTGTCCTATGTTGCGTCCCATATTTTGAATCCATAACAGCTAAATTAGAGTTTTACATAAACATAAGAGTTTTAGGTATATGAATTATCTTCCCAAATCAGATTTATTCACCGAAAAATGAGTTGTACAGAACGAGATACTCGCAAAGTAATAAATACTACTCAGCTCAACAACAGATTTCGATTACTCACCCAAGAGAAGGGTGTATCTCGAATTCCAGCTAAAAGGAGCAAGATTTCTCTTCTGATTTTGAAGAACAAATGGTTAGATATTGTTCTAAGGTTCTTAAACTTCAAAGGAAACGAATTTCACTTGAGGAGGTGTCAAAATATAGTCTCAAGAGTAATGTTTATCACATGCACAGCTGTCTCCAAAAGGTGGCTGCCCCAAAAAAGGTTGGCCGCCCAAAATGCAAACATATATACCTATATGTATAAACCTCACCCCCCTTTAAAGTTATACATAATTATAATTATAATTTTACGCAAATACCCCAATACAATCCAATAAATTACGATCATAATTTATGTTAAGCAAGTTTGCAAATATCACAACATTTCAAGTTCCTAAAATTAGAGTAAAACATACTGTAGTGATTAAGCAATAGTGTATCGACAAGCGACTCTTGGTTAGAATTTCGGGTTGTTACAACTCCCTCCCCCTTAAAGAAATTTTGTCTTGAAATTTTACCTTATACTAGTCCCGGAACAAGTGCGGATACTGGGTCCTCATGTCTTCTTCTCTCTCCCAGGTAGCTTCTTTTCCAGAATGGTTCCTCCAAAGTATCTTTACTAAGTGGATTCTCTTGTTTCTAAGTTGCTTTACTTCTTGAGCTTCAATTCGGATAGGTTCTTCATTATAAGTCAAGTCAGGATTAAACTCAATTGATTCAACTAGCAGAACACGCGATGGATCAGAACGATATCTTCTGAGCATAGAAACATGAAAGACATTGTGGATCTTGTTTAACTCTGGTGGCAAAACTAATTTATATGCAACTGGTCCAACCCTTTCAAGTATCTCATAAGGTCCAATAAATCGGGAAATAAATTTTCCTTTTGGCCAAATCTCAGAATCTTTTTCCATGGAGATACCTTTAAGAATACTTTATCTCCAACTTGATATTCTATGTCACGCCTTCTAGGATCAGCGTACGGCTTTTGTCTATCCGAAGAAATCTTTAGGCGATCCTTTTACCTTGTCCTTTGTTTGTTTCACAATTTCAGGACAAACAAGCTTTCTTTCACCAACTTCACTGCAACAAAGAGGGGTCCGACATTTCCTTCCGTAAAATGCTTCATAGGGAGGCATTCCAATACTCGATTGGTAACTGTTATTGTAAGCAAAATCTATCAAAGCCAAGTGTTTGTCCCAACTACCCTCAAACTCCATAATGCAAGCTCGAAGCATACACTCCAAAATTTGAATCACTCTTTTTGACTGGTCATCTGTTTGAGGATGGAACGATGTGCTAAATTTCAACTTACTACCCAAAGCTTCTTGCAAGCTGCCCCAAAATCTAGATGTAAACCTTAGGTCTCGATCAGATACAATAGACACAGGTATCCCATGTAGTCTTACAATCTCATTAATGTACAATTCGACTAAACGCTGAAGTGAGTAATCCATCATTATTGCTAAGAAGTGAGCACTCTTGGTTAGCCTGTCCACAATCACCTATATTGCATTGTGATTCTTTTGAGTGCGAGGAAGTCCAGAAACAAAGTCCATAGTTATTCTCTCCAATTTTTATTCCGGCATCGACAAGGGTTGTAGTAAACCAACTAGGACTTGATGCTCTGCCTTTACTTGTTGACAAACCAACCATTTGGAAATGAACTCGGTAATGTCTCTCTTCATACCATTCCACCAATAATGTTCTTTGATGGTGTAGTACATCTTTGTACCTCCAGGATGCATTGCATATGGTGAAGTATGTACTTCATTTAATATTTCTCTCCTCAATTTGTCATCACAAGGACGCATAACTTGTTTTGATAAAATAAGCCACCATCCTCTGTTACTGTAAAATCAAGCTATTCCCCATTTTGAACTTCTCAGGTCAATTTTACAAGTTTCTCATCTAACTTTTGTGCTTCTTTCACCTGTTCAAGTAATATTGGCTTTACTTGCAAATTAGCAATAACTAAACCACTTGAATCAAGTGTAAAACAAACATTCATGGCTCTTAACTCAAGGAGCAGGGGAAAAGGACTCAAAGAAATGCTTGTGAATGATTTTCGACTTAAGGGATTTGCAACCACATTAGCTTTACCTAGATGATAATCAACCGTGCAGTAATAATCCTTGATGATTTAAAGCCATCTACGTTGTCTTTGGTTTAGCTCATTTTGAGTACCCAAGTACTTTAAGATCTTGTGATCAGTGAATATATGACATTTCTCTCCATACAAATAATGCCGCCATATTGTTAAAGCAAATACTATAGCAGCAAGTTCAAGATCATGAGTAGGATAATTCAATTCTTGCAGTTTTAATTTCCGAGAGGCATAAGAAATTACCTTCCTTTCTTGCATCAAAACGCATCCTAGAACATTGTGAGAAGCATCACTGCATACTACATACTCTTTCCCTTCAATTGGTAGAGTAAGTATAGGCGCTTGAGTCAACAAGGATTTGACAGTTTCAAAGCTCTCTTTGCATTTGTCCTCCCAAATAAACTTTACTTCCTTCTGCAAGAGCTTAGTCAAAGGGGAGGCGATAATGGAAAAGCCTTTCAGAAATCTTTTGTAGTATCCTACTAAGCCCAAGAAACTTCTTACCTCAGTTTGACTTTTGGAAGGTCTCCATTCCACAACTGCTTGTATCTTACTAGGATCCACCTTCACGCCTTCGGTTGATACAACATGTCCCAGAAAAGCTACTTCATCAAGCCAAAATTCACACTTGGAAAGTTTAGCATAAAGTTCTTTCTCCTTCAAAATTTTCAAAACAATCTGAAGGTGTTTATCATGGTCTTCACTACTTCTGGAAAATATTAAAATATCATCTATAAGAGAAGTACAAACTAATCAAGATAAGGCTTGAATACTCGATTCATTAGATCCATGAATACCACAGGAGAATTTGTCAATCCGAATGGCATCACCAAAAATTCATAATGACCATAACGAGTTCTAAAAGTAGTTTTAGGGACATCTTTCTCTCTAACACACAGTTGGTGATATCAAGACCTTAAATCAATCTTTGAGAATACTTTAGCACCCTTTAGTTGGTCAAAAAAATCATCGATCATTGGTAGTGGATATTTATTCTTGATTGTTATTCAATTTAATTATCTATTGTCAATACAAAGCCTAAGAGTTCCATCTTTCTTCTTGACGAATAAAACAGGGGCTCCCCAATGAGAAACACTAGGTCGAATAAAACCTTTGTCAAGAAGTTCTTGCAATTGAGATTTCAATTCTCTTAATTCAGCTGGATCCATTCTATAAGGAGTGATATAAATATGGGTAGATCCAGGAATAAGCTCGATTGGAAATTCAACCTTTCTTTCTCGGAGTAACCCACGAAGATTTTCGAGGAAGACTTCTTGGGAATCACATTCAGCAGATATGTCCTTGATACAAGGACTCTTAAACTGTGTATCAACTATGTGAGCAATGTATGCCCCACAACCTTGATGCATCAACTTTCTTGCCAAGGCCGCAGAAATAGTACTAGATGTCAATGATCTTTCACTTTGTACAATGATGTGTGAAAATGTAGGATCTTTAAAAGTCAGATGCTTAGACCTACAATCTACCACTGTATGATATTTATAAACCCAATCCATCGCGATAATAACATCAATATCCTTGAAGGGCATTTCAATCAAATCAGTAGGTAAGACTAGGTTTTGAATCGCGAAGGGACAATCTTGGTAAACTCGATTACACACAACTTGATAACCCAAAGGACGTTCAACCAGCACATCATAATTAAGTCTTATAAATTTCACGTTTTCAGGAAGAACAAGTGATGAACAAAGATAGGAATGTGTAGAGCCAGGATGAAATAGTGTAACCACACATAAGCCAATTAAGTGAAATTTACCGACAACCACGTCTTGTCCATCTTGATCATCCCTCTACCTCATAGCATAAGCGCGTGCAGCAGCCCTTGGTCCACTAGTTTTATTAGCTTCATTTGAACCTGTTGCTTGGGTGTTTTTAGGTCTTGCACCTCTATTGGTTTGAGGAGGATTAACAGAAGGTTTATGAACTGAGCCTTCAGTTCTCAAGGAAGGAGCATTATTAGGATTAGGACAATCCTTCACTTTATGATCAAAGTTCCCACAATTGAAACATGCACTAGAAGCTCTCCTAGAAGTACCATAATGATTCTTTCCACATTGTGGGCAAATGGGAACGCGAGGATTGCCTTGGCCATAATTTGGACTGCTAGCTGTAGAAAATTCTAATCTGTTTTGCCTTTGTTGAGGTGGCCTGTTATCACTACCAGCCTTAGAATCATCAAACCTTCCCCTTTTGGATAGACCTCCAAAATCTGGTCTAGGCTTCCAAAACTTGTTTTCATTTCTACTAGCTTCTTCTTTATCAAGTCGTTCCTAAGTAAAAGTAGCAGACACTAACTTACAAATGTTCTCATGTTGCAGGATCGCCATCTTTAAATTTCCTGCACTTGTCTTTCTCCTCTTTAATAATACCTCCAGCATAATGAGAGAGCCTTAGAAACTTTTGTTGGTACTCAGCAATAGACATGCCTCATTGCCTTAGATTGAAAAACTCATTTTTCTTTGCATCACAATAAGCAGGTGGGACATACTTCATACAAAATTCCTTAAGAAAATCATCCCAAGTAAGAACTTGAGGTTTTACCTTGGCATTTGGAACACTTACCCACCAATCATAAGCATCTTTTTGTAATAGTGAAATAGAATTTTTAAATTTGGCAACATCTGAACACTCCAACTGCTCAATACCCTTTCCATGCGCTCCAACCATTGTTCAACATCCGTGGGATCAACAGTACCTTCAAACTCTACTCCACCCATTTTCCTCATTTTCTCAAAGCTAATCTCGTTGGGATCATGCATCGATTCAGCCATTTGGTGAAAGAATTCTGCCATTTATTGAATAGGAGATTCATGGCTTGAGTACCACAACTCATGTGAGGATGTGGACCAGCTCTTACACCCTAATGGTTTCCCACTTCAGACCCACTAGTGTGGGGAACATATT
>JAJOOF010000927.1:0-38835 GCA_029582545.1 Solanum lignicaule | reverse complement strand
AGCAGGTTTTGAGCCTCAGGCCTTCATTCCAAGCTCCTTCGAAGTCTCTGAAGTAGCGGCTTGATGCAAAGCTCTTGAATCCCTTAGCCCGGCTTGGTGTGCATGCATCATATATGAACTGCAATATAACCGCAACCTTTTTCTTATTTCTTTTGGTTTCCTCTTCTTTTCTCTTTTAAACATTCCAACATACAATCTGCAGCTAATTTGATGCCTTAAGAATTCTAAAAAGTATGCAATTTCTTATGTGATGCAAAACGGCATGACATTTCAGAGAACCAGCACTTCGAGTATTCAAAAAGGGATGAATATGATTCTAACTGATATTCCAGGTCGAAAACCTATTTTTCATTTGTAGTAAGAGATTTAATTGGTTTTCTGCAGATGATTGTATACAGTGTCAGCACACATCAAGTCCTCTGGGTAATGGGGCAGTTGTGGAGACTTCTGACAGAAGAATACTTGTGCTTCAGAGAAGTAATAAGGTTGGAGAATTCCCTGGATATTTTGTTTTTCCTGGAGGCCATCCAGAGGTATCTCACTTCATGTAGTAAGGACAACTTTGATGGTAATGAATTTCTGATAAATATAAGCTTTCACAATTCAAAATGGGAGAGGCAAAAATGGTTGCAACCCACCAAGCTACTCTTAACAATTTCATGTTGAAAATAACATCTGGACAGACCTTTTAACTGAAACGTGATTTTAAGTTGGGTAACTTGTCATCTGTATTTCCTTAACTTCACCTGCTTTTAAGAAATCAGCATACTATTGTGTTATAGGGTTATTTAATTAGAATATCACCTAAGAGATTTTTGAATGTGTGACTGCTTTCATGCAAATCACTCTTGTTTTGTGCCAAGATTAAGCTGTGGATTCTTTGTTTACCACGACCCAAATATGTCCAGGTAATAAGCAATGCATGGCATGATTATATTTTATGCTTTTAACAGCCCCAAGAAGTTGGAATAATCTCCCATGAAGGCTTCCAAGAGCTGAATCAATGTCACATGATTAACAGCAAAGTTTCTCAGGAAATGTTTGACAGCATTGTCCGTGAAGTTGTTGAAGAAATTGGAGCTCCTGCAGATTCCCTCGTAAGCGGTGATTTTTGTTACTCTAATCGCCATATTTCTTTCTTTCATGTATAACCTTTCCAATTTGTTATAGGAAGTAAAAATACTAATTGGGAGAAAGGCTACTTACTTTGTTGATAGTGACACTTCCGACCTTTTCTTCTCTTATTTTCTCTCTTCTCTATTATTTATTTGCTTGTGACTTTTTCTTGGTCCGCAATTTGTGAGGATGATGATTGAGTTTATTATCAACTCTTTTTTAAACTTTCCACTTCTCACTGCTCTGTATAAGCATGTAATTCCTAATACTTAGAAATTTTGGGTGGCAGACTAGTGAAATGGGTCCTAGTTTGTAGTGTCTTATCAGCCTTGTATCAAGCCTCAAGCCTGTATATCATTATGGGTTATTATACCAAAATAGCGTAATTCTTGAGAATTATCATGTTTGTGGTGTTGTCAATTTGTCATATACAAATCTTTATATGATCATGTATTTCGAGTAACACATAGTTTTGTGGTCCAACTATGATCATGTATTATGATCGTGTATTTCGAGTTAACACATAGTTATGATTTCTCACTTTATTTGTCAGTAAGATCTACCTCAAAACTTTCATCAAATAATTTACCGTCACATTATAAATATGGTCTTTTCATCCGTGACGGAAATTATTTAAGGAACTTTGATATTTGACAAACTTACTAATTAGCTAGGGAGGAATCCGTGTGAGCATTACAACATGTATTTCTTTTTGTGTGTTTTGGGGGTTAATATGCCATGTTAAGGTTATCTTTGACAAATATAGTATAACATAATATGTAGGATACATTGATTGTCAGCTACAAAATAAAGTTGCATTCATAATATGATCAGTTGGAGACTGGTAAATTTTTTATGAATATGGCTCTCTGCAATTCTTGAGGGGGGTTGTTGTTACGTGCACACTCAGATTGTCGTTCCCTTTTGATAAGATTGCATCATATTAGGATTCATATTTTGGAGAGGCCATAACTCTTAATTCTTTATTCTTTATCTTTGATGTTATACTCAGTCCAGTCCCATCTTTATTGGTATATCGCGAAGAGTATTGAATGTTAGACCAACTGCTTTTTTCTTCATCAAATGCAATCTTCGGTCAGAGGAAATTCAACAACTGTATTCTAGTGCACAGGATAGCTTCGAGTCAACTCAGCTTTATGCTGTTTCAATGGTTAGTTTTACAAATTGTTATAACAGTTCTCATAACTAGTCTTACCTCTTAGTTTTTGCTTAACTTATGTATGGAACCACTTTTGCTGAGCTCCGTGGAGCTTAACCTAGCGGAAATCTCATGTGGAGGGGAAAGGAGCATCTAGGCATGTGAGTGTTCAGGAAAGGCAGGATCTATATAGTTAAAGTTGGAGCCAATTGGAGCTTGTAGTTAAAATTTGGAGACTTTCAGATTCCTTCTGAAAACTTTTAGCATCAGTGTCATCTTTGCAATCACATAGAACTCCTGTCGCTCATAGAATATTCACAAAATGTCTGATTCATCCCAATTTTGTTGAGATTTGCTATTTTTAGTTTCTCTAGAATAGAAATACATTATTTGTAACATGGATTTTATTTCTGAGTTAGTGTTATGAATGTCTGAGTTACATGACATAACTATATAAAAACACTAGCTGTTGAAAGACAGTAAGAGTAATAGAAAGTGATAATTGCAAATCTATCCTTTGGTTCTACCTTACAGCTTCACAATGCTTGATCCTGGCGTCTTCTTATTCTAAGCATCACCCAAACTCTTAAAGTGGATGAAATCCTTCTAACCAAAATAGTCCTCTACCCTTCTGAGCATGAAATTGCTTAAAATGAACCTTAGAGGAATGTCCTTTCTGTTCTATCTGGGGCCATTTAGCAGCTAAAGCTAGCATTATATTTGTCATGCGAAGATTCAGTTTGAGCATTTTAAGACTTTTGTTCATGTGCTGGACTACTTCTGTCCTTGCATTGCATTCTTGCATTACGGACACATCACCATTTCAAGACTGCTGATGGTGGGTGCATTTTTCTTTTGCAATGATCCTTTGTTGGAGGACTTATTGCTAAAAATAGTATAAGAGGCAGTTTTGCCTCTTCATTTATAAAAGAAAGTTCATATTCTTTAAACATCTGTTTTGTCCTAGCCAACATTTGTTATCCATGACTTAATTTCCTACTGTTTCTTTTTTTGTCAGAGTGATCTAGAGAACATGGCTTCTAAAATGCCTGGCTGCCATAGGGGAGGCTACGCACTCTACAAATTAATGGTGCAAGACACGAGTGATAGCTAATCACATCGTTAGCTGATTTAGCCTCTTAATCTCGTCTGCCTGATTTATTCATGTTTGCCTCACAGTCGTTAATGTTCAATCACATCAAGGCGAGTGATAGCTAATCACGTCTTCTGCTGAAAAAGGAATGCAGCCTCTTAATCTCTTGTATGCCTTATTTATACAACGTTTGTCTCTCAGTCCTTGATGTGCAATCTCATGCTGTGCTGTTTCATTGATCAAAAGAAAAGTTCCCATGGATCTAAATGAGCCAACATACACTGCACAGATTATGTAATTTTGTCATATTGAATGACAAGCAAACACATTTGTCTTTGCTTCTTTGCTATGCATTGAGCTGTGTTAGTTTTATTTTATGAATTGATTCATTCGAATATTGACTGCCCGTTTCTCTTTTACTTGTTCTCAAGGTTTATGTACCGATTTCCAACGTCTGGACCAAAGAGTTTCCAGAGCAACGTCTTTCTCTAAATAGTTTTAAATTATATATATATAGAGAGAGAAAATTGAATAAACGACACATATAAGATATTTTATCAAAATATATTTTAATTTTATGATCTTAAACATATTATGTGTGTATGTTAGAGTTGAAGAATAATCAAATTAGGGAAGGGACATTTTTTTTTTAAAATAGAGAAAGTAAGTCTCAGTTTTTGAGTCTTATGTCAATTTATAAGTATTAGCCTAAAAGGCTTATTCCAAAATAATCAATTTCGTAAAAGCAGTAAAGTCAAGTTGTCACTAGGTTCTTTGGGATGGCTCAATTGGTTTGGAGGGTGGTCATCCACACGGATGACTCGAGATTGATCCTCACTCAATACCTTATGAGTCGAGTCTGTGTCTGTTGCATAGGGCTTGCCTAGTGCGGTTTATATTTTCAGTGTGATTTGCAGGCTATTACACGGATTTATCAAGTGCGCACAAAGTGCTCACTTGAAGGGCAAAAGTTGTGGCAGGAATTGCAATCCATCACATTACCAAGTTACAAGTTTCTATATGAACTTTTTAAAATAATATGAAGAAAAAGAAATCAAAGTTTTATCTATTGACATGTTAGGATGACCAAATACAATATGTATCACCACAATGGATTAAATTTTTTTTTATGATAAACACTCTCACCTTCAATTCTTAAGGTTGTGGATCCCTAAGATTGTGGGTCGAGTCAAGGAACTCCAATCCTAAGGCTGTGGGTTGAGTTGCCGAGGGAAAAGAATGGTTGAAAAAAAAAAACTTTCAAACCAAACACCATTTAGATAATTTTTTATTTTTGAAAAAACTTGAAAAAATCATGCTCTTTTTCAAATATTTCATAATGTCTGTCTTTCTATATTTGGAGTGATCAGTCTAAAAAATTACAGCACAGATATATGTGTGTGGTTTGTAGACCTTCTGGTAATATGGTTAGTGAAAATATTCACCAACCAAACGAAGCAATTTTTTCTTCAGTTTCATCTCAAATTATTAAAATACAAATAATAATTATAATAAAAACAAACCATTAATATTCTTAATGTGATTTTCAATATTCAAATCATCACCACCGACTTCAAAAAAAAAAGGTTCCATTCTTTTGGTTCTTTTTTTTTTCTCTTTTTGTTCAAGAACTCAGGGTGGTGGTTCTTAATTTTTTTGTTGAATGCATGTCCCTTTTTAGAAGCTTTTCTTCTATTTATCAACCCAATATACAAAGGTTGTTTAATTTTCATCATAAAAAAGCTTTCTTTTGGTGGGGTTCTTGAAATTATATCAAGAAAATTGCAAAAAGGTGGAAGTTTTTTCATGTCCAGGTAAAAAAAAAATCCCTTTTTTTCTTTGTCTTAATTTTGCAATCTTTGATGGTGTAATACACTTTAAGGAATGAAAATAAGACAATAGACATAACATACCTGGTACCTGTTGCTGGTGGGAGGTGACATGTATCCATGAAATTAGTCGAGGTGCGTGAAAGCTGGCCCTGACACCACGGTAAAAAAAATCATTTTTTGTTTATTGCTGGCTAGCTAGTGTATGGGAACTCATGAATTAAAGATTGAAAATGAAAGCCTTTTCTTCATGTGGAAAAAAAATATTTTAATGATTTTGTTGTTGTTGTTGTTTCCAGGCTATTGATAATGTGAGTGAAATTCAAGATTTTGGCTTTTGATGAATCCAGGAATGTGTGATTATATAATAAAGTTTGTTTCTTGAAAGTTTACTAAGAGTTGAAAAATATGATTTGTTGATGCAAGTGTTTTGAGGGAAGGAAAAAAAGAGGATTTTGGTTTCAAGATTAGCATATTGGGAATTTTTGGGAACTTTTAATAAGATGGAGGCACCAGCAGCTCAGCCAACTACACCCCGGAAAAAGATGACGAAACAATTAACAGGGAAACGCGATGATAGTGCCTTGCATTCGGCAGCTAGAGCTGGAAATCTTGTTGCAATCAAAAATACTATCGAGGATACGGATGAGGAAGAATTGGCAGAGTTATTGATAAAGCAAAATTCAGCTGGAGAGACACCTTTGTATGTTGCAGCTGAATATGGTTACTATGAGGTGGTTAGGGAGATGATCATGTACTATGATCTAGTTGCAGCTGGAATCAAAGCGAGGAACGGATTTGATGCACTGCACATTGCTGCCAAACAAGGAGATTTAGGTAAGCTGCCGATGTTCCATCAGAGGCGTATCTAAGATTTAAACTTGATGGATTAAATCTTTAACGTTCTTAGCACTAAATTCATTGTACTTTTGAAGTTTTGGGTTTCAAAAATTGAAATTTTAGTGGTTTTCTGTTCCATATCGAAAATACTGAGTTTAGTTGAACTAAGCTAGCTAGCATCATTTTAGCCTTTTCCATTTTCTGATGTCTAAAAAGGGTAATCTGGTGCTCTAAGCTTCAGCTATGTGCGGGGTTAATGGAAGGGCCGGACTACCACGGTCTATTGTATGCAAACTTAATCAGCATTTCTGCAAGAGGTTGTTTTCATAGCTTGAACCCGTGACATCCTGGTCACATGAAGGCAACTTTACCAGTTCTGATGTCTATTTTATGAAATTTTTTATGAACTGGCTTGTTCATTT
The DNA here is from genome assembly GCA_029582545.1 of Solanum lignicaule. Classification (NCBI taxonomy): domain Eukaryota; kingdom Viridiplantae; phylum Streptophyta; class Magnoliopsida; order Solanales; family Solanaceae; genus Solanum; species Solanum lignicaule. Next base: position 32,376 of record JAJOOF010000927.1, on the reverse strand, counting down.
TTGGTAATGTTGCAGATGTGGTGAAGGTATTGATGGAAGCACATCCCGAGCTCGCGATGACTGTCGATGTAGTAAATACGACAGCTTTGCATACTGCAGCGAACCAAGGGCACATAGAGATGGTGAATTATCTCTTGGAGGAACAAAGCAGTTTGGCCACTATAGCTAAAAGTAATGGGAAAACAGCATTACATTCTTCAGCAAGAAATGGACATTTGCAGGTTTTGAAGGCTCTTTTGAGTAAGGAGCCAGGGATCGCAACGCGGATGGATAATAAGGGACAGACCGCACTTCACATGGCTGTCAAAGGACAAAATCTCGAGGTTGTAGAGGAGCTCACTAACGCTGATCCTTCATTAGTTAACATGGTCGACAATAAGGGAAACACACCTTTGCATATAGCATCTCGTAAAGGCAGGGCTGAGGTATATTTCATCTTATGTAGCTGCTGTTAGATGGGAAAACAGTACTTACAGAAATAATATGAGAAAGAAATAGAAACGTCTGCGCGAAGTTTGTGGAAATGTCATTTATCACACATGTAAATATGAGACACTGAATCCTAGATTTTCTCTCTATGTCCGGGACAGAAAACGAAAGCTGTACAATATTTCCAGCCTCAAGTGGTACAATTTTTACCTGGAAGCTGTACAATGTTGCTGTTCTTTTCGTGCCTTTCACTTAGAGACGAAAATTTACACTCTTTTCATGTCTACATCTGTTATTAGCATGTCATTGATGTTTTCCTTGCACTTGAACAACTTACTTGTTGATTAGTATAAATTAAGAGGAATTGTTGATGACAGAAGAGAACTGACTTGTTTTGAGCTTATGCAGGTTGTTAAATTGCTGCTCTCACAGAACGAAACAGACGTGAAAGTTATCAATAGGTCACACGAGACAGCTCTAGACACTGCTGAGGAAATGTCACAGGCTGACACCGTAGCCATCCTGCAGGAATATGGGGTTCAGAGTGCCCGAGTCCTAAAGCCACAGGCAACGAATCCAGCTAGAGAGTTGAAGCAAACTGTTAGTGACATTAAGCACGAGGTTCACGATCAGTTAAAACACACAAAACAGACAAGAAAACGCATACAAGGCATAGCCAAGCGGCTGCACAAGATGCACAGAGAAGGCCTTAACAACGCGATCAACTCAACCACAGTCGTAGCTGTACTCATTGCCACAGTTGCCTTTGCAGGAATATTTCAAGTGCCAGGGCAATACTATATGGATCCGGACAACCTCCCAGAGGGCCATATAATTGGAGAAGCAAACATATCAAACCACCCTGGATTCCTCGTGTTCTTTGTCTTTGACTCAATCGCGTTATTCATTTCACTAGCAGTTGTGGTAGTCCAGACAACAGTGGTTGTTATTGAGAGCAAAGCAAAGAAGAAGTTGATGTCAATCATAAACAAGCTAATGTGGATAGCATGTGTGTTTGTATCAGTTGCATACTTGGCTCTATCTTTTGTAGTCGTTGGCACGCGTTATTGGGTAATGGCAGTTATTGTAACAGTTCTTGGAGCAACGATAATGGCTTCAACAATCGGAGTAATGTTATATTGGGTCATTAAGCATCGGATCGAGTCATCGAACAAGAAGAGCATGAGAAAGAACTCAATGGCTAGCAAGTCTATGGATTACTCTGATTCAGCCCTCTCTGATGACAACAATGAATTCAAAATATATGCCTTATAACTTTTTTGTTTCTTCTTCAATTTGACAAATGAACTTCGTTTTTGCTGGAAAATTTTGAGACTAGTACTATGTTATGGCTCCAACTTACAACTTACTAAATGGCGATATGATTGTTCAATCTAAGTGAGATTTTGTTTTCTTCAAATTTTTAGTGTTGCTAACAACTTGTATAGAGAAGGATTTTTGTTCGATGATACCAACTACGTTACTTTCTAGTAGAGGATGATTTTTTTATAATAATGATGTTGATAATTGATGTTGCAAGAGTCAATTGCGACTCCTATGTAATTTATATACTATTACAAAACACTTTTTCAATATATGAAAATTTTAAAATCAGAGATTGTGTTTACTTATAATTTTTACAAATGCTATTTGAGTGTTTGAATATACGTACTTTTTAAAAATAAAAATATCAAATATAATTTAAATAGAGTTGTTTTTAATAAAAACAAAAAAATTAGGATAAAAATTAAAAAAGAATAATACAGTGAAAGTAAAATAAAATAAAAAGTAAAAACAAGGTTTTGGATTTTTTTTCAATTCTAGATACAATTTCAAGGTGTCTTTAGAATTTTCGATCAAATCTTGATTTTCTAATATAATAAATAAATAAAATTTTCATGGTCTTAATTACTTACATCATAGGTGTTTTTGTTATACAAAAAGGTAAATTTAATCTTTTTTTCTTGTATGTATATAGGGTGTATAAATGGGTAGGGATTTAGGTTAATTCTAATTTTTTTTTCTTATATATAATAAATCTTAGTGTTGTACTAAATTGAAGCAAAATGGATGAAGAATTGCTAGAATTGCAGAGACAATTTGAATTTGCACAACAAGTAAAATCTACTGTTCGATTATCAGACCGAAATGTTGTCGAATTGGTCCAGAAACTTCATCAGCTCCAAATCATTGACTTTGATCTCCTTCATACTATCTCCGGCAAAGAATATATCACTCCGGTACCATTCGGTCTATCTGACTTTTTTTAATCATTTTTTAAAAAAAAGGTTGGATTTTTGTAGTTGTAAGTTGAAAATCATTCAAGATTATTATAAGGGTGGCGATATTTTGTTATGTTTGTAAATGGGTATTTTGAATTTTGTTTATTGGTGTTGTTTAACTGTAGTTATGTGGGTGTATTATAGAACTTGGAGCAGTTGAGAATTGAAATGGTGGCATAGAGGGGTTATTTTTATCTAACTTTGTGAAAAAAAGATTTGATTTTTATGGTGCTGATGTTTAGTTCTGCTTATATATGTGGGTCTTGTGATCTTTCTTCATTGGGTGCTGTTTAATTGTAGTTATATATGGGTGTATTTTAGGAGCAATTGAGGAATGAAATTGTTGCAGAGATCAACAGACTAGGACGTGTTTCGCTGATTGATTTAGCTGATTCTACGGGGGTAGACTTGTACCATGTTGAGAAACAAGCTCAGTATGTAGTATCCCATGACTCATCCCTCATGTTAATTAATGGGGAAATTATCTCGAATACATATTGGGATACGGCAGCTGAAGAAATCAATGAAAGACTTCAAGAATGTAGCCAAATTGCCATTGCTGAAATAGCAGGACAACTACAAGTTGGATCAGAGCTAGTAGTATCCATTCTTGAACCTCGTCTTGGGACTTTGGTAAATATCTGTCTTTTCGGTGTAGAAATTTAGGGTTGACGTTATGTGATCGAAGTTTTGATATGTTTGTATGGAATGTTTAGGTAAAAGGTAGGCTTGAAGGTGGGCAGTTGTATACACCCGCCTATGTTGCTCGTGTAAGTGCAATGGTCCGTGGTGCAGCTAGGGGTATTTTTGTTCCAATGAACACAACAGCGTTATGGAACTCCTTGCTGACTTTACTGCAAGAGATGGACGGAGCTGTTGGTGTTGCTGTTGACACTTCATTTTTCCAGTCCTTGTTTAATGGCTTAGTAAAAGAAGGCGAGATTCTCGGCTCTCTTCGTGCAGGAGTTCATTGGACACCTTCCGTATGTGACCTAATTTATTATGTATTGAATCTCATTCTAGTCTTTGCACTCTTTGTTTGTGTGCAATAACTTGTTATTCTACCTTTGCTCCATTTCTTCAGGTCTTTGCCATAGCACAAAAGGACTGTGTAGATTCCTTCTTTTCGCAGGTGGGTATCTGTACTGCTCTGCTACTAATGTTGGATCTAAAGTTCTAGTTCCTTGCTTCGACGTGAATTTTTTTTCCGGATGTGGTCCAGTAGTACTTGTTGCCACACCTTGTTTCTTTGAAGCATTTAAATTACTTCCTTTATCAATTTCTTAACAGAAGTTATTTTTAGATCTACTTTTTTTTCGGCTGTATTCATTTGTTTTTGTAATTAGATGAAATTTCCTCAACAAGTTCAAACACCTGAGTGTTTCTATGGCTTTACGGAAAAAAACAATCACCTAGATTCTCTTACCTTTACTGAGACTATATATATTTAGTCTTGAGAGGCATATACATTTCATTAGAAACGTTATCTTGAGAAAAAGTGAGCATTTGATGCCAAGTGACTAGAACAAAAGTTTTGCGTCCCTCACAGAAAGAAAATTTGGTATTATATATAACCTGATAAAGCTTTAGTAGACAAATCGTTCCCAAATAGAAGACAATTCTTTGATCTGCAAAGAAAATGTTCTCTATTTCCTTCCCGGACTTCTTAATGTTTTCTCCATTTCTGTCCCGAACTTCTTAATGCTTTCTTCTAGACATTATAAGATGTTTCTTCTTAATACAAACTTTAATTGAGTTTCACAAAATAACACCCAGAAAATCTTGTAAGAAAAGTGCCATATATTACTTATGATGGCCTATTTTTTAGGATAGAGAAGTGAAAGGCGGAGATCCAGATATTGGTCCTTAACTCTGAAGGAATGCAAATGACTGTTTTACTAAATAAATTCAAGTTTTTCTAGATATTTTTGTTGATCTTCTTAAGGGATTATATATCACTTTGTTTTTGGTAATGCAGAATTCTTTTGTTACTTATCAAGCTCTGCAAAAACTCGGGATTCCGCAACCTTCTCAATTCCTGCAGGTATTTTGCTTTGTCTTTTCCTAGTTGCATATGTTCCTTGGATTTTTTTCTAATTAAGTTCTGGTCATGAATGCCACTTTAGTCTAGATATCCAGATGGTATATCTCTGGACTCAACATTTGCTCACCCTTCTATAATTGAGATACTGGATGCTGCTGTTGAGGATGCCATAGAACGTAATAGCTGGTAAGGGTCCCTATGTGGGAGGAGTTATGTTCACTTACTTCATTTAGAAATGTGCGATGAACTTAATCTGTAAAAGTTGTGTCTGTTATTTGTGCAGTTCTAATTCATCTGAACATATAAGTTGGATTTACACTTTTGAATGTTCTTATGTTAAAAACCATAAAATTTCCTCTTACATCTTAGAACGTAGTACCATTCAACATCTAAGTTGGAACTTGGAAAGGAACAAGCGGTACTGTTTCATGCCCTTTTCATCTGTTCATTGAACACAAATACTGTCATTGAATTGGGAGTTGTGTGTATGGAGTAAAAGATGACCTCTGTTGATACTTTTACGAACAATATTTTCCCAAACATGAAAGCATAGAGATGCACAGCCTGTTTGTACAACACATTTAGTGGGTTGAACTTCATCTATGGTTTCTTATGTATGATCTATTTGAAAGAGTTTGTGCTCCTTTCCAACTTAACTCAATAAATGGTCTTGGCTGCTTGGCCATGTAAAACCTCACTACAATCCCTGCATTGCAGGATAATGCATAATTTGACATCTTGGGGATCTTAAATTGTTGCAGGATTGATTCGCTTTCAGTTTTACCCGCTTCCTTTGGTAGCCAAGATGCATTTAAGATTCTGTCACTATGTCCATCAGTTCAAGCAGCACAAAAGGTGATGCTTCCTTGTTCCTCTTGTACATGTATCTTAGGTTTTATCCTTTTTGTATTTGTGTGCCAGTGATTCTCACGTAGGTGTACTTTTTTGCAACCTTTTTTTCGGGATAATGCAAACCTTTGTAGCATTTGGATTCTGCCATGAAGCAGCACCATTCCAAATATGTAGTGCATGAGAACTGTGCGCTGACAATTTATAGAGAAAGAATTATTTTCTGATGTGATCTCACAATCTTGGTTTTGCTTTTTCAGTCAAATAGAGCACTTATCTTGGGAGATACATATATTTTTAGCAATGGGTTTGTCAAGGTATTGTAATAATTTGCACTATTGATTTTTTTTTTAATTTAAAAATCTAATTTCAATTCAAATGTTATATTGCTAAGCTTTTGTGGAAGTTCTGATACCTTAATCTTGTCTTTTTTTTTTGGGTATAAAATTTCTTTATAGGATCTGTTTGATCGGATGGAAAAAGAGATGGAAACATTAAGCATTCCAGGGCTTGTCGGTTCTGGGCCTGTAGATGAGTTTCGTGTTGCTAAAGATGCTAATAGCACCATTGAAGTAAATGAAACAAGCAGTGATGCCGGTATCAGCAAACAGGCCTCGGAGAAAGGATCTAAGAAGAAAAAAGGAAAATCAGGTGGGAATACTAAGATGGCGCAAGCTGAAACAGGGACAGATAACCAGGAATCTACCCCTAGTAAATCTAAGAAAAGCCAGAGGAAAGGTAAAGTATCATCTGTCTCACAAACGTCAGAATCAAAGTCAGGTGCTAGAAAGGATGAGGACAGTGTTGGCGCTATTTCCGAAGAATGGGTAATTCAGAAGATCACATCTCTTAATCCTGACTTTGAAGAACAAGGTACTTTGTGATTACTCTTTTCTCAGAGTATTGTAGATGTCTAGCGGTCTGTCCCTAACTGCCCTTGCTCTCTATTTTTCATTTGTTCTACCACAGGTCTGGATGACCCGGAGATGATTCTTTTGCCTTTAGCAAAACATCTGAGACCTTTGCTCGTCAATTCATGGAAGGAACGAAAAAAGGCTGCTTTCACTGAAAATACCCAAAAAATAAAAAAACTACTTGATAATTTGCAAAAGAAACTTGATGAGGTAAGTTATGGTTAGTCATGTCTACTCCCACTATCATGAGCATTAGATACATAGTTCGTCTGCTTTGATTCGTTCTGTTAAACTCTCCAAACCCCAGGTGACCTGTGATTCTGTGCAAAATAGGTTCTCTCACTGCAAATTGCCGACACCATAAAACAATTGTCTTTTTTATTTCAGAGAATGATGTACTAGGATATCTTGATTCTCGGTGGCGGAGACACCCACTAGAAAGGGGTCTCATCTGACACACTTCACAAAAAAAAATCCTTATATATGTGGGATGTGGATTCATTTTTCTAAAAGTCAAAATTATATATACAATAGGCCGACACTGCTTAAAATAATACAAAGTAAATGTCAATTTGAGAGAGAAAGTAAAGCCTTAACACCAACATAATCCTAGAGCCCAACCCACTTACAAGCCAGCCAACAGTGCTTGCCTAAAATCCTGCATTCTCCATTGTTCATTCTGCCGATGATGTCATACGCGTGCTTCTCTTCTCTTTGTTGGTTTATACATACATACATAAAAAAATTCTTTCCTTTTATTTTGGAGCAGTCATGTGGTCTATTTTGATTTGTGATTTGATTCCTGGTTTTCTGTTGCAGTCATTTTTAAACATGCAGCTTTATGAAAAAGCCCTCGATTTGTTTGAAGATGACCCAACAACTTCGGTAAGTTTTTCAGCTCCATTACTTAGTAGTTTCTCCAGTTGTCCATAAGTACAGAATTTTATTATAGTTTGTCTTTGACGTATAGGTTCTTCTACACAAGCATCTATTGCGAACTACAGGAACCTCAATTGTTGATACATTGTTGCTTAACCTGGTAAGACATGCGAACTACTTCTTTTCTTGGTTTTCTAGTATTGGTCTTTGTGAACTCAAAAGCCCCTTCCTACCCCCATCTCCTTTTATTGTTCACTCAGGATATGCTCAATAAACTGAAAAATGGAGTTCCGGTGGAGCCTCAAACTCCCGAATCCATTCTACTTAGCCCTGGAGATAGAAGCGCTCTGGTAAATAATATTTCACTTGTTCTTCTGTTATAAAAACATCGACGCACTTCGAATAATTTCTACTGTTAATATTGATGTTTATGACTTTATGCTATCTAGGCTAAGAGTCTGCCAGGTAGTATGTCAGCCAAGGCCATTGCAACAGTTGAAGCTTTAGAAGGGAAGGTCAGTTACTATTTTCTCTCTGGTGCCAATGTAACAGCTGCCAATTGTGTGAAAGCCCCCAACCAGAATTTCTATGCAAACCTTTCTTCCAAACCATATTTCCATTCAAAGCATCAATGCCAAAACGTTTACTCTTTACTGCAGCATGGATATTTCAAGTTTCTCTGTGAAGGAAGGAAATAATATTACAATTCATGGGGCTTGTTACTTTTACTTCTGAAGTCAATGTTATGCTTGCTTCTGTTTCTTACAAATGTTTGCTCGTCTCAAAATCACACTACTTTTGCTTTATACTACAATAATGCTCTCATTTGCTAGGAAAACTCATCATCTGTGTTGCATTTTCTTACATTGCTGAGTCTTAAGTAACTTTAAGATCTTTCCATTGGCAGCGGGTGGAATCATTTATGTCGGCACTAAGAGAAGTTGCCGAGGAAAGGTATTGTGTATTCTTCTACCTCCCACAATCCGCTTAGTTTTCCCCTATAATGAACAAGAAGAATGATATTTAGTCTGGAATATTTGCAGTGGATTAGCTTTGAAGAAGCTTGACAAAAAATTGGAAAGAACCCTTTTGCATTCGTATCGCAAGGTACCAATAAGTCTTACATGATGTGAACCTTGAGTGTTGATGAGTTTTCACACTGAATATGGTTGTGAATAAGATTTTTCACTTGAACACAATTATGCAAAGGCTGGAGTCTCGTCTTTTTCTTTACTGCTTACTTGAGGACTCTTTTAGTTATGCTTTAAATAATTGGTTGATCATATAGAATTATTGTTTTCTTTTTGGTTACAGGATTTGACATCTCAAGTTTCTGCTGAAACGGATCCAGTTTCCCTCTTACCGCAAGTTATATCTCTCCTTTATGTACAGGTCAGCCCTAACCCCCTCCTTCTCCGATCCACTTCTCTCTCTCTCTCTCTCTCTGTAGCATATTGTCTTTATAGATTATCCTTATCACTCTTTTGATCTTTACTCCTTATGATACATAGGTTCATGGAAAAGCTCTTCAGGCTCCTGGTAGGGCCATTTCAGCTGCTGTCTCTCGGTTAAAGGTGCAATCCTTAATCTTTTTACACTACATAAATTTTGTCATCATTAATGAAAACATACGGTGGATTATGGAAAGGTGACAGTTATATACTCTAATTGCAAATTATCTGTATTTGCTTGTGGTAACTATCCCTCGATGTTATGATGAATAAGAAATTTAGATGTCCCTCACTCCTAAACAAAACTGTCGCATATGGCACTTGTTTCTCACCAACTTTAAAAAGGACAACAACACACTCAATGTAATCCCACAACTGGGGTCGGGGGAGGACTTTACCCCTACCTTGGAGGTAGAGAGGTAGTTTTCAATAGAACCTCGGCTCAAAACTAACTTAAAAAGAAGCTTGGTATTACTGGGACTTATTGCTCTAATGAATTTAGACTGCATTAGTAAAAACTAATGTTACCTTCACCACTACTTTTCAGGATAAACTGGATGACTCGGCATTCAAGACTTTGGTTGATTACCAGAGTGGAACAGTGAGCGTCTTGGCTCTAATGGCTTCTGCAACTGGGGACGTGAGTTATTCCCTGTCCTTTAGATATGATGTTTTGTTTGTTGTATAAATAAACAAAAGTAAGCTGAAGAATGTTAGTTCCCTTATACAAGTCCAAGAAAGTTACTCATTTGTTTCATTTTGTGTTGTCTATAGGAGGAAGATTGTACATCTGACAGAATTTTGAACAAAAGGGAAGTGTTAGAGGAATTGATGCCTGCATTGAAGGGACTAGTGCTAGGTACCACACAGTCACAAGCATAGATTCAACTTCAGATAATAGTTACTACATATGACGATGGAAGAAACATTCACATTACTCTGGTGGCCATAAATCATACAGCTAGCAAGTGATTTTCTTATGAATATTTAGCCCTTCTCAAAGACTTTTAGATGTAGTATGTATCTGTTTTATATAAAGTTTGCTCAATCAGTTAACATAGATTTTTACCAATAGTACTCTTTTATTTTTATCTATCGAGAAAAAATAATCTATTTAGTCTAATGTAGCCGATTGTGGTATTATATGGGTATTATATCGTGCATAAAGCACAAAATTTGTGCACGTTCACAGAGCATTAGATTGAGATAAACCCATCTTGTACTAGATTATTATGTACAATATTGCCATTCATTCATATATGAGCACTGAAAAACAAGCCAATATTTATTATGATTTGTAGAAGTTCTTATTTAAAATAACAAATTAGACGCTTTCGAAATTCAATGCTTGAAACATTGATATATAATCTAGGCAAACAATACAAGGAATGAAGCGAGGCATAGACGGTGTTGGTGTAGGGGAAGTGGGTGAGTCAGAAAGCAGGGAGTGAAATATTACTTGAAGAAATAGGTAAAGTCATTGAAAAATACTTAACCATGGCTGCTCATGGGTTAACTAATAACCAAAGCATAACAAATCTACAAGCTCTTAAGCATCACAAATTATTTTCTTGGATGCTTATACTCCATAATTTTTTCTTGGAGAGGCCAAAAAAGGTAGACCATCACAGACTAGTCAGAACAACGACAATACACTCGCATCTAATTTTCCTTTTTATTTTGATTGTGCCTCTAATTTTCTTGTTCTCTTGGTACCACAATGTTGGTGGTTGAAGAACAAGCCAGCTTCCACAATGTCTTTTCAGCAACTACTATTCTATCAACAGTGCCTTAAAGATGGCATTTCCACCAATGAAATTCTGAGAAATACATTTCTTTCCGACTTGCGACGTCTAAAAGATACAAGGAACTAAATGACTAAGACAACTCTAATTTTAACAATTGCTGCCAACAGCCCAATTGAGCAGAAACTACAGGTGATCTACCTGGCTCCTAGATTAAGGAATATATTGAAAATGTACAGTTATGAACTGGCGCTCCATATTAATGTTGAGGTAAAACAGGTCTTTTTTCCAACATTTCATAGTGGAGGACAAAATTATCCTGCATTGAAGTTGAAGACGAGTCAAAACACTGGCAACTTGATAAAAGCTGACGTGGCACACATGAGATACACAACTAATACACGAATTCAAAAGTATACTATGATATCCATACCTTGCGGATTGTCTCCCATGTGTTTGGATCAAAACAAATGTAAGACCCTCTCTCATATGCATTCGTCTTGACAAGAGGCTCCATGTTGGCAACCCTCATAAACCACAACCGATGTTCTCTGTGGTAAAACCAGCCGCGGTTATACCTGCACACAGAAAATGCAGACTGCTATTAACTAGACTCCAGCTAAGCACATTGCAAATCCTGAAGGTCAACTACGCAGTAAGGGGAGTATCCTATTATGCAATAGCTGACAAATTAGCTCTCAGGAATACAGTAGAAAAATATGCACCTAAGAACAACCAATGCTGTTAAGAAACAGAAAACATACAGTTCATTTGCAGCATACAGTTGCGCTTCATCTTTTGGCATGCTGTAAAACACAATGGATCCTGTTATTATTGCATTGAAATTTCACAATCAAGGAACATTACCAGTTTACCAAAAGACTTGCCTGTAAAATATGTAAAACAAAGTATCCAGCTGAAACTTTGAGAAGTATGCTTGCTGCATCCAGAATTAAAGAATATTTCAATAAATAAAAAAGTCAGATCCAAATAAACAAAAATGCAAAGGCAGCTCACATTTAAAGGTGGGGGTTGCTTCGCATAATAACATTGGGGTGCAGTAAATTCTGGATCCCCTTTGGCAGGCTCATCAGACCATGGGGAACCAAAAGTCTTGTACAAATTCTCAGCAGAGTTCAAATTCAAACCAAGAGTTGTTAGATCAATTCCAAGCGCAAGAGAAGTCAAATCTGGATCGTTCATCTGTATTACACTTAGCAAACCAAGTATACCAAATGGGTCAGGAGCAACTTGGGATTGCATGGACTTTAAGCTGTATGGCTGACTTAAAGAGGACATCTGCTGCAACCTGAATTGGGATGGACCCTGATGCTGTTGGTACTGCTGAGCCTGAATGAGCTGATCATATGATCCAATACCAGAAACATTACTTGACGAATTAAGAGGCCGTAATCCTATACCAGGAGGTCCACCACTCTGAACCCAAAGAAAGATTAAAAGAAAGTTAGAAAACTTGAACGAATGCACCTCTTAACACACACAAGGAATCTAGACTTGTTCTATCTTTGACCAAACCAAAACTCCAGTTTCAAATGTAGTTCTTTTTCTTTCTTTCCCCTGGTAGTCAAGAGGATAAATTCTGCTTTATTGCTATACACAGCAACTGTTTTGAAGAAGAACTATTTTTTTGAAGAACTGCTGATTAGCAAACTTAGTACATCAATCAAACTTCCGACTATCAAAACAGCCAACTCAAGTAGGGAAGCACTTAAGAAGAAGATGATTTAACAATGGACCAACCACACACACAAAAAGAAAGATAGATGGAAGGCAGAAAATGTGTTGCAAACATCTTCTTTATAACAATCTTTAGTTGGAAACTATGTTGCACAGAATTTACGGGTTTGACCTTACTTCGAACAAAGTAAATGCTTCCAATCAGATAGGGTTGATAAGGCGGAAAAGATCCAGCGTAAAAAAGAAGGGGATTACCACGGGAAATTCCAAACACAATAGGATCACTTCTAGCAAGACTGAACTCTACAGATTTGATGGAGAATAAAAGAACAACTGAACTTACTCCGAACAAACTTACAGGAGAAGCTAAAACATACTCCATACAAATTGTTGCATTGAAGTAACACATTTTAGTCAGTTATTCAGCAAGAGGGGGTTATTTCCCGTTATACGCGATGTGGCATAAAAGACTGGTAAGGAAGTAGGCATCAACAAGTTGGGACTACATCAACTTTTACTTGGAGCAGACAAGATAAATAGTTCTACCTGCCGTCCCCTCACCCCAAAACAAGGATTGGAACAAAACACAATAACAGATCATTAAAAGGAAAAAGGAAATTTAGAGTAATGCACCTGTTGATGATAACTGGACTGCGATGATTGGAAGCCATCTGGACCATGTAAATTCAGCAGATCCTGGTTGTTTATATTTGAAAAAGGGACACCGCTACTACTAACAGATGGAGCATGTTGCAGCTGCGGCTGTGGACGATGTGATGAATATGTTCCACCCAAATTAAAACCTGTGGATCTTCCCATCTGCACCATTAGATCGAGGGAAGAATCAGCAGGCTGAAGCACTTACTATAAGCTTATGGTTCTATAAAATAGCCGGTGAAGTTACAGAAATTTATGCTTACTGAAAAGTGTTGCTGTTGCATCATAGAAAGAGCATTATCATGAAGCTGCTCTTTCTGGTGAGGATCCATTGCATAATCAGCATTCCCACCTTAGCAAACATGAAAGCAATAGTATCATTAGACTCCTGGCATGGAAGAGAAACCAGCAAACCCCCTCCCCCCTCCACACCCAGCCACCCCCTTTTCTTCCGTGGTTCCCCCACCCACCCAAAAAAAAAACTCGTTCATACAATAAAGCAAAGAAGACATTTACAAATTATTTTTCCTCACAAGTACATATTTCACAAAATTCAGGCAGAAATAACTAATAACACATCCATAAATGCGGAAACCCCTGTCCCTTGCCTTTCCTTCTCAAAGGAAAAAAGAGCTATATGGCAAAGCCAGGATACTCATAATAGAGAGGAAATTTGAGCTTGTTAGTTGACAGCAGCTACTGTCATCAGAATTTGTGAACTAGCAATTCACCTTATATTCAAGTGAAGAAAAAGATGAGTTGGAGAGGCTGATTGTTTATATCCTTGCCAAGGAGATGTATCGATTTCATGTTTTTTGGTACAGCCAAAGGGAAGTAAAAAAAAACTCCCTTCTCCATTCTATCCTATTAAAAACATTAAAAGTCTGACATGGAAGGTTACAAGAATCTCTGATTTCACGTCACCTCCTCAATTACAGAAGGAACAAGGTTTCCATAGTGTCCTCTTTTTACTCCCTACTCCTGCCCTTACTTTTGTGATCCCAGCTAAAAAGTGCAACAACAAACATGTGTAGCATATTACCACTTGATCATCTCACTCAAGACAAATTGTAATAGCTTTGTGCATTGAGAAAAAGCACCTTTAAATCCTGGTAAAGCAGGAAAATCTTCATTTTGAATGCTGAATTCCTGGTTTTGCTGAACAATAGGACTGGGCCCTTGTTTCCGCAAAGAACCTGAGAATCCTGTATTATCAGTATTCCTTCTAAACTGTATGATAAAAGCACTAGCAAAGAGTGTTTAGAAGAAGGAACTTTAATTACCCATTTGTCCTTGAGGTCCTCCAGCCGAACTAGGTCGACTGCTTAACTGAGGGAAATCATTGATATCAAAAGGAGATCCATCATTTGAATTTACATCATTCAGCAATCCCAAAGAATTAAGGCTTCCCATTGCTTGGACATGGTTTTGAGATAGTGGACCACCAGCAGAATAGGAATTTGCTAACATAGAAAGTACCTGCGGAGAGGCTGATTCCAGATACTACCATTAGCACTAGAGGATTCACCAACCTACAAACAGTGGGTGTTACATATACCTTAACCTACCTATCTAAACATGACATCTCTATATGAAATCAATGACAAAAGCTGCAAATGACATCCCTATGTGAATGCAATGACAAAAGCTGCAAGAATTTCTAACCGGCCTATTTAGGTACTCAAGTTGAACAAAAACCAAAACATAGTTTTTCAATCCAAACGAACTTATTGACAAACAAAAAAACCGTCAAACAATTTTTCGACCTCTTTCTGTTGCACTACCCCTACTATTTTCTTCTTCTTTCAAGCCATAATTCCGAAATTTCAAATAGAAGGTCGTATTGTTTGTATTGCAGCTTTTCCTTACTTTAACTTCTTTTTTTTACTGGCATAATTCCTTAATTGATGTAGAAGTTCAGTTTTGATCCAATATGTTATGTTTTTGGACAGAATATAAGATTAGCACCAGTCCCACACTCACCTCATGTGTGTGAGACTAGGTAGTAAATTACATATATATATATATATATATCACTTCTAGTCCACAATCTTGAGTAGGTTATTATATATTTTCAAATGTCAAGGAGGTTTCATAACTCAAAGACTTGTCATGTCGAAAAATTCTCAAGAAAATATAGGCTGAAGTTATCAAAAAAACACCTTGTAGAGTTTGGTCAAAGAAAATAAGAAAATATATTAATAAAACCGAAACAGCACACAAAACTTGAACAAATTTTTGAAAATCTTATAATATCTCCATTTTCCTTCCAGTAAAGATGACCTGATATAATGTGGGGAAAAATATGTCTGAAAATGAATGATAAGGAAAACTGGGAAAATCCATAATTCCAGTAACTTCATCCACCAAGGTTTGCGGTTAGCAAAATTAGCACATACCACATTCATTTTTACTACATTGAAAATTAATCATAACATCAAAGCATGAAATAGGGCAGCTGAAAAAAACAAAAGAATGAAACTAGCTGAGGCTCTGCCAAAAGTGAGGAAAATCTCGTCAATAAGTTTTTGATGAAGAAAATGTCTTCAATAATTCTGGATGGTAAAAAAGAGAACAACCAGCAAGAAGCCAAAGGAGTTAACTGATGCCAGGGGGAAACTATCAGTAATTCAAGCTAAAAAAAATTGAATAAATAAAATAAATAAAAATTACTAGTGGACCAACAGGGAAACAAGGAAGCTAGCAAACTGGAAGAGGGGAATCAGTATCTATTCAAAGTTAATTTACCTTGCTGAAGAACACCACTCATTATCCTATTAGGTCCTTGAACATTTAAATTTCCAGAACCGGCATTGGCGTTCATATTTAACCGTGAAGCAAGATTAGTCACAGACAATCCCGCACCAGAGCTAATGCTTCTGCCAATGTTGCCCCCACCAACAATATTTCCCACTGAGTTGGTCATCCTTGGGCCTGCATTTCCTAAAATTTGGGATACCCCAAGACCTGGCACAGAACTTCGATTACCAATTCCTGCAGAAGTTGGGAGAAGCCCAGGAATAGAACCTCCTACACCACTAGCATTATTGCTATATCCCGCATTACCAACAACACTCATACCACCTCTACTTGTCATTCCAGAATGAACGTGAGAATTGCCTTGAGATATCTGCAACAAAAATACTAACAGACACATAAGATATCCAATACAAGGAAATAACGCCAAGGCATATAACAGAGAAGAAAACAAAGAACATTTCCAGAATAAAATTTAATAAATCCATTTCCAAAGAGCAAACTAAATCATTTCTAGAATCAAAATCCCACGCCACCTCCCTCTAAAAGTTATCCCATCAAGATTTCCCATCTCAAAATAAACTTCACCAAGTGCAGGAGAGAACCTAGAAGAGAAAATGACAATGATTTTGAATCTTTTCCCTCCTTTCCTTTCCCACTTAGGTAATATCAAATACAAAAAGATGGAATAATGATGAGAGAAACATTACACAAACCTGAGAAAGGGAAGCCGGAAGATTGTTTGATGAAAAACGACCACCGGAAAGGTTATTTCCAGATTGCTGGACACCACTGGAAGGGACGGTATTTATTGCTGTGTTTCTTGAACCAAGTGCCCCGTGCATGTTAGGAATGTTGAAACTCCCATGAATGTTATGCAGCCCCTGAATACTTCCTGTGAGGAAGAAGTTTATTGATAGATCGGCATAAGTATGAGAAAGTAATTAGAATCCAGCAAATAACTCACCAGAGTGATGATAAAGAGGGGAAGCTGCACCAGATTGAGGAGGGAAAGAAGAAGGAAATGAGCGACCAGTGTTGTCAGAAGGATTTGAAGCTGATCCCTTTAGAGAAGACTATAACCAAATAGGAAATACGTTATGAGAGAACTGCTAAAAAATTATTCAGCTTAGAACAGCCTTTTTTCATGCATGAAGAAATCATCTAAACACTATGTCATCCAAGACATCTAATACACCAGAGAGAAAGGTAATCAATCAAATAATAGCAGAAGTGGTCCATAAAGCTGCTCAACTTCCCTTATTCAACCATAAACTCAAATATTCAACCCCTAACTGTCCTTCAGCATAATCAAGCACTCATGACATTAGATCTTAAAATTGCTCATCCAGCAAAAGGAGCTGGTTTCTGTGGAGTGATAAATGCATGCATGCAATGAAAAGCCAGCCATCTACAAATGGCTAAGAATATACATTCACCAAAGTCGCAATAGGAAGTCCATAACTGAAATACATAGTACTGAGATGCCAAAGATGCACCAAACTTACGTTATCTTCTACAGTACAAAGTAATTAAGATAACACCCAATTTAGGATGTCCATTCATTTTCCCAGTGAATCAGCCTGATCTAGAAATTAGTCTTTCATAACTATTGAAAGAAAATTTGACTTCCGCATTCAGAAGTCCTATATTGATATCCATGCCTCAACACTGCTGACAGTTTCAGATAGCAGTGATAAAGGTGTAGATAATGCGAAAGACTTATAAATGACATCTGTCACATGCTGCCACAAACATTGGACAAGCATGCTTGATTTCAATTAAATTGGGACAATAGCAAGATGCTTTACAGTTCATCTACTAGACAGGTCAACGCCGTAACTACATAATATGGAAGATCAGTCAAAGTAACAGCCATGAATACGAGAGTAATTGTTAAATCCAGGAGAGGTGGAAATTAGATTCTATCAGCATTGACCAACTTCTTGTACAATATTAGCACCTAGTCCTTCTTCCAAGAATAGGAAAGTGAACAGAAAAGGGGCCAACTAAATACAAGAACAGAACTGAAATGTACAACAACAACATGCCCAGTGTAGTCCCAAAAGTGGGGTCCAGGGGAGAACAGAAATAGCAGTATACATATAGATTTTATCAAGAAAGATAAATACATTGGGTAATCCTGACATTGCAGAAATGTCAAGATGTCATGCAGAATTTTTTTCCTGGTTGTACAGCAGCTTCCCTTATCCTTTTCTTCGGAAAGGTTATGGGAGAAATTATTGGAAGCCTTTCCAATGAGTAAATACCTATTATCTGAAAAGGAATGTGATTGGAACAGCCAGTCAAAAAGTATTATTTATCTCTAGAATCGAATTGAGCGAAAAAAGAAAGACGAAAGCATCAGAAAGTAATCAAAGCAAAACTTAAGCCTGGACACATGCCAAGAGAGAGCCACGAAGCATAAAAACACAAACTTCTGAACATGCATAGCATATGACACAGTGAAAGCCAGTTTTCATAATCAAGTTCACCACTTCAAAACACCAGATAAAATTTGAAAAGGTAAATAAGCAAATTACCATTAAAAGTTTCAGGCTTATGTTACTACCATGCAACTTGGAGATCCCAATTTCAAATTCTATTTACAACACTAAATGTAAGAATGTGCGCTCCCACCTCAGTCAACAGGTTTACTCTACAATTGTGTAAGTATGGCAACAAGCTACTCAGTGAAACAATGGAAAAGCACACAAAATGGCACAGTCACCAAAAAAGTATGCAACAATTAAACGAAAAAAAGGTATTTCAAAATTTCCCAGCATGCAACTGGTCACTCCATACGCAAATTAACAACTTACATGTGTAAGTCATAAGAACTAAATTATGAACAACGTGTACTCCCACCAAATTACTTCCAGATTGTTCCAGGAAATATAATAACAACTAAAATCCTTTTTGCTTAACTTGAAATTCACAGCTTCCAATAAGTAATATTAAATTTTTTTCCTTTTATTACTTTTCATAACCGACTTCTAATATTCGAATTTGGATGAGAGTATTCCAAAATTTCCAATCGAATAAACACAATGTAAATATATCCACAACAATCCAGCTAAACAAAATACAAAATATCACAATTCTAAGCTCAAACAAACAGAAAAAAGTAAAGCTTATTCACATAACATACTTCAATCGACCAAAAAACAAAAACTAACAATTCGATAGCGCTAACTAATCTACACTTGCCGCCGCATAGCGCTAAAACAAAAACTAACAATTCGATAAGTAAATTGAAAAGAAAACTAGGACAAAAGTGAAAAGCCCTAGATGATAAGTAACAGTAAGTACGAAGCCTAACGTTTTTTCTGGATATACAAAATCTACAGTTACATATATGAATAGATAAGTATGTATAGATCGATGCGCAGATAGAGAGAGAAGGAGAAGAGATTACCGGAGAAGAAGAGGTGCGAGCTACTGATCTTCGTCAGGTGATTTTGATGAAAGAGAGAGAGAAAAGGGGGAAATGGAAAAGAAAGGGCCAAATATATAAACATTTTCGAAACCCAAAACCCAAAAGCCCAACAATAGCAATACCATTTTCATCTTAAAAATATTAATTCCATGCTATTTTATATAAAGTTTTATTACTATTCCTATATTATAAGGAGAGTGAAATTATTTTGATTTACTATAATTTTTTAAAACATTTTGGGATAAGGCATAAGTTAAATTATGAGCGAAATTTCAGCGATACATTTTAACTTAACTCAGTTCTATTATATATCGTGTAACTTTTGTGTTGACATGGTATCTTTAACCAGATAAAGTTCAAATAAAACGTGAAAAAGGATTAAAATGTCAAAATTAAAGGACACTTTTAAAAATATATATTATTTTTTTATATAAAATACACGTAAGTTTCTTTAAATAATTAAAAACGAAAAGATAAAAAAATAATAAAAGTGAAAAAAATATATATTATTCAAAATGAGGAGGGGGGGAATATATTACAAAAGAAAGAAATTAAAATAATTAAATATATATAAGTTTTAATGTCAATAATTATGTGTATTAACTAATTATAAATAAACCAATTAAGAAATGACATGTGTCCAATTTTTTTGTTGTTCACTATGCACACAATCTCTATATCACTATTTACGTCGACATTTATAAAATGTTTATTATATTTTAAAATAGTTAAAAGGGATAATAAAACCCTAAGTAATTTAGATATACTCATGCTTTATCTCAAATATTTTTCTGATAACTCTTAAAATAATTATAAATCAAAAAAGAGGTCTTTGAAGGCCAATGGACTATTGTTCATTACACAAAAAGATAAACATAAAGGAGAATTTAAAGGTAATACTCTATTAAAAATAAAATAAGATATATGCATAAAATTCTTATTTTGTTTTATAGACACTATTCATTTTCATTTTTCACATGTCAATCAATTTTTTTAAAATTATATTATAAACAATATATTAAAAGAATAACAGTTCAAGAAATTGACCCCTCAAATGTGCCTTTCTTAATAAAAAGTCAATTAGTTCATTCAAATTCAAATCGTAGTATCAAACCAAATAAATGGGATAGAAATAGGCGCTCCCCTTAAATGAAAAATTGAAATTGATATTCAAATAAGATGATATAATTTTAATTGTTAGCGCCAACTACCTTAATAATTATAATCAATGTAGATGGAGTACTATCAAGTGAACCTAGAGCTAATAATACACAAGAGAGAACCCATCATATTAAATGAAATGATGATCGAGCAAGTTCTTAAATTCATTCAAATAAAAAAGAAATTAAAGAAATTATTTCAACATATAATAAATTATATAAAGGTCATATCGAAAAATTATTTTATTGATAGTTTGAATATAAAGATCGAAAATACTAATAATAAAATAAATTTTGTTACAAATTTATGTTGGAAGAATCCTGATGAATGCTATGGTAAACAAAGCAACTATGATCCAAAAACAACAAGAACATTAATTAATTACAACAAATTACAAAATCTTAAACATTACTTTACATGCATTATTTTCTCGCTAGCCAACTCAATAATAAATTTGATATTTCTAATTAACCTTGCATTATTTTTCCTTTTGAATCAGGTTAAGTTAAACATTTGTTGAGTTCTCATGATCATGGGCAGCAACCTCTGGATTTTTTTCAAAATTTTCAGACATTTGGACTCTATCTACAAAAGGGGTGCTGCGTCCACTAATTTGCCCTGAAAATTGCAACTTTATATTAGTGCATATTTAATTGGATTTAAAAATAGTGTTAAAAAATAAATAGTAAAAAATTACGAAAATAACCTTTTAAAGTTTTTCGAATTCCAAAAAATTATAACAATTCTATATCCAAACCGTTAACCTCACCTGGATTGACAAGAGATGTAGTTGCTTTTTGTAGTGAAAAATAGCAAAAATACCCACAATAGCCCACACAAGCAAGAAGGCTGGAATTGTAGTACCCAGTATTATTGGCGTATTATTTTTCTTGGTTGATCCAGTTGCTGGTTGATCATTTCCTGGTGATGATGAATCATTATTTTGGCAAGATTCATCAGATGAACTGCACAAATCTGAATTGCCTGAAGTACTGAAATATATAATTAAAAAAACACAAAATTAGCTGATGAAAATATGATCTGTTTAATATTAGTTCAGTAGATTTTGGATTGATATGTAGCTTAAATTGACTCATAACAAATTTTGTCAAAGTATTTTAAAAAATGTTATTTTTAAAAAAAATGATATGTTATATATGGAAATAATAAAGATTAAAAATTATTTTATTAGGTATGTAAAATAATTTTTAACTTTTCAAAGAAATATAACAGAAGATATGCTTAATGTTGCTTTTTCTTACTCTATGGTTAGGCCATTTTTGTTTGACAATGAAGCAGGGACTGGTCCACTGAACTTGTTATTTGCTAAATTCCTGAAAAGAAATTAAACCAAAATTATTTATCATAACAAGCTAATTAAATCGATCAGAACTTGTTAGTTACAATTTTTTTGAGAAAACAACTTTATTTTCTAAAATAAACCGATTTTTTCTTCAAAATACTTTTAACTTCCGAAAAGATTGACCAAACAAACTAATTAAATCGATTAGAATATAATGTTTTTATACTAACAGTTCTTTAAGATTGGGTAATGTGCCAAAAAAATCAGGAATCGGTCCATCCAAATTGTTGTTACTCAAATCACTGCAATCCAAGAAGCACAAAAAAAAAAAGAGTTAGAAATTAATTAAAATAAAAATATCCCTATTTGGGAATAAATGTATTTAAATTAAATTCGAAAAAAAAAGAACAAGAAATATTACATTGTCTCGAGAGCATCCATGGAACTAAAATCTGGAAGTGATCCTGATAGATTGAATTTACTCAAGTACCTGTAAATTAATTTTATTTCAACAAAAAAAAAAAATACAATTACATAAAACGGAGCGCACTCTGAAGCAACAATAAAATTATCTTCGTGTGACATAAATGTCACGTGTTTGAACCGTAAAAACAATTACCAGTGCTTACATTAGGATAAATTGTTTACATTACACCCTTGAATGCGGTCTTTTTCCAGACCCTGCTCAGACAATTTTGTACACTAGACAGCTCTAAAAGCGTATATTAAAATGAATTGAAGTTTACTTACAGTGCTGTAATGCGAGGTGGATCACTGCTGCTACAATTGATCCAATCATATGTAAAAGGTGATGGAAGACAAGGATCACCAATCCAGCCTTGTAATACTTCAAATTCCTTTTGCAATGATATTAAAGTCTCCACTATATATTTAAAAAATGAAAACATAGTACTTTAATAAGTATAATATCCCATATATAATTCAATAATATTAGAAATATCAATAAATAAAGTATTTAACTTATATATACTGATAATATAAATAAATGCATATTATTTGCAAGTTATCAATAGTTATTACGGTATATGGACAATTATATATGGTAATCTTTTAGGTAAGTGTATATATTCTTTTATACTATTAAACGTATAAAAGTCAAACTCATAAATCGAGATTAATTTCTATACGTTGAAAGTGTGTTAAAGAATTTACACAATCAAATAACTATAAGTAACATAAGATAAGTTATCTGCTACAACATATTAAATATAAGGAGGTGTACATACCATCTTGGGTGTTTGTTCCATCAGTCAATGCATTACCAATAGTGAATATTTCCAAGGCATTGATAAGAGGAGGAAGTGTTGAATTTGTGGTTCTCACAACAGAAAAAATAGTGGATGGTGAAACAGTGAGATTGCTAACATACATTTGAATAAAATCCTCATAAGGTGGCAAAATTGGGTCAGAGATAGACTCATTGTCTTGAAAAATTCTAAATGATCTTGTTTGGTTGACATCAAGTTGAGTTACTTCAGAGAAGTACATGTTCATGTAGATAACATTATCAATAGGAAGAAAATTCATGTTCCATGATATGATATTTAATGAATTGTTTGTGGAAATTGCATTTTGTAGTACTTGTTGTGGGGGTTGATCTCCATGACTAGTGTCAATAGTTGTGGCATCACTAGTGAGTGTTTCTATTAAATTTCCAGAACCAGGAGTCCATATTCTGTCATAGGGATCATCTGTGTTCCTGTCCATTTTGATCAAAAGAAATTTGTTACGACAACAACAACACATTCAGTGTAATCCACAAGTAAGATCTGGAGAGGATAGAGCATAGACAGATTTTACCTTTATGGGGTCTCAAAAGAAATTTGTTTAATGAAGTAAAAACAACAACCACAATGTTACGTTGTATAGCTTCGAAAGTTAAGTAGCAACTAAGTCCATATATATATCAAATATATGAATCTTCACTATTCATGCCCCTTTATTTATGTCCGTTTTAATCCAATATTTTACTTTTCTTAAAAAAAGTGAATATTTTCAGTACTAGAAATTCAAAATATATCAAGTTATTGTATCTAATCCGGAAAACTGAATGATGATATGATCATAAAACAAAGAACCAAAAATGTAGATATATTTTGTCTCTATTAGCATTTGGTGTGGATCTACATGATCAGAAGGGAGTCCGACTGATGAATTAAAAGAATCTCACATCGGCCTCCCTTTTGAGCTAGCTTTTGAAGTTGAGTTAGGACGATCTAGTGTCCAGTTGGGTTAAGTTAGGTTCAAGATCTATTTAACAAGGTATCAAAATCAGGACCCCCGATTTGATCCCCCCAGATAGATCCACACCGTAATGAATACAATCCTACATCAGTGATGCACGGGGGACTTTCTTATATGGACTTGAACGATCTTTCCTCCTTGAGTTAGACAAATAAAGCAAGTCGAAATTTCTGACTTCACCACTGACTAACGCTAAATAAAAGTACTCTAACTAACACAAAGAGAAGCAACAAGATAACATTGATGTATAGCTATGTAGAATATTTTACCTGATAGTTTTGTTGGAACCAAAAGCAACTCTTCTTCTCAAGAACAAAGCATGATTATCATCAACATGACTATACATAGTAGAATCCAAGCCACGAACTTCAAGTGCTGAAATAAAAGGGAATTGATTTTCCTCTGTCTGAGCAAGACACACAGTAAGGTAATCGCCTTTAACGACATAAACTGTCTCATAATATACAAGTTGATCACTCATAGTTGTAACAATGGCCCAATGATTTCCATCAAATTGAAGTGCAAATGATGGTGGATTTGATTTCCCATCGTAATTTCCATAGTAAAAACTAGCTCGAATTAGAACTTTTCCACCCTTTTCGATTTCATCGATTAGGAAACAATTCTTGGTTCTGGTTGTGAACACTCTTAGAGTGTCCATTACGTGTGATATTGAGTTGTTGGATTGTACAACATGAGATTCTCCATTGGCTACGTAATCAGCATCTCCTAACCAATCTATTGAAGTTTCATGATCAGTGTATGCTTCTGATGATCCACAATCTAGGCTCACAAACACTACAAATAAAAAGTAACAAAATAAATAAATAAATCAAGATCAAATAAACAGAGTTAATATAGGAACAAGAGTATTCCTCTATCGTTAACCAAAGATGTCAAGTTTAAATTATGAGAATTGAAAACCTTTCAATTCAGTATAGCTACATTTACCCCCCTTAGTAGACCTAGCTAGTGTGAATTCGGATTAGCTAGGTTTTCCACTGATTTACGATAGAAATAACTTTGTTTCTAGTAATGGGCCTATATATATATATGATCAAACACGAATTTGGATTAGTATACAAGTAGATTTTTGACATGAATTCAAATTAATCGAGACAAAAAGGTTTCTAACACGAAATGATTAAATATAGAAAATGAAGAAAGCTTACCATCAGCAGAAACAGAGAAAACAGAAAGAAGTAAAACAAGTAGGAGAAAATGACTACTAGCCATGCTGCTGAGCTATAGAATAATGAACTCAAGAATAGAATTGAAAGACAGTGAGGCTTAAGGATTACTTTATAAAGGAAATATTGTGTTATTAGATGGAGTAATTATTAGGTAGGAGCTGGATTATTCTTGAGCAGCAGCTTAGTCGCTATCAAGTGGCAAAAGTTGACCCTCTATTTTTGGGTCTTTTTAAAGTTTATGAATTCTGAATTTTAGTAAACTCATAATCTTCATATAGCTATTAAATTCGTAATTAAATATTTATACATATTTAATGAATTTTCTAATACAAATATAAAATTTTGAGTTCATTCAAACCTGTAACTATAAAAAATTATTTCGATCCTAATTTTAAGTTTTTTACTCCTAAGTAGTAATAACTACTACAAGGATAAGAGTTTTAGAGCTTCCACATTCATATGAATTCTCATTAGATTAATTTTTTTGAATGTGTGTTTCAAATTTGAGAAGCTGGTTTACCCATTTTTCAAGCGATTGTTTTTTTAAAAAAATTAAGACAAATTCAATTTCAAATATTCTTTTCAACTTACATCCAATTTTCTTCTCTTTTAAATATCATTTTTATGTCCAAACACCTATTAAATCTTGTAATTCAAGTTCTCCAAATTAGTTTAAAACATAAATATTTGGCTATTTTTTTTTATAATTCATACTTAATGCATGAATTATTTGGCTAAAGCGAATATTTAATTACATCCAACATTTAATATTAAATCATGAGAAGTACTATGAAGCTAGGTAAGTCAACTTAATGCACGTTAAATTAGGGAAGTCAACTAATATTCCAGATAATATACAAAGACTTGAAGAGTTTGAACTCGTCATACTATGATGCATGCAGAATAATGGACTGAACTCAACCAATAAGTGAAGGTATCAATTATCAATTTAGTATGAGTTTACGTGAACTCAATATATAATTTTTATTCAATTTATATATAATTTTTTGTTCATTTTTAGTTGTCTAATATTGACGATTTCACACACTTGATATACTGAACATGTAAAAGTGGACGAAAGAAGTATGAACTTAAAATTGTTATAATTTCATAATTTTCAAAGCTTTGAATCCGCGTCCAATCTTAATTTTCTACGTACAAGCCAATTGGGCAGAAATTTATAAAACGACGATGACTTTTGTGATGTACGCAAGTCATTCTATAATTATTATTGGGATGTTGCGTACAACGTGTAAAAGATATTGAGGACAAAATTGCTTTGACACTTCATCTTCATAGCTATGACACAACTTGTTAGAAACATACAATATCTTACAACAAGTGTATGTACTAGGATAATATTCGTAAGATTTTAAAATAAAATATATCCTTATACTCATATACTTATAGGTTTTGGACTAAATATTTAAATTGTCTTCACATGGTATTAGACTCAATATTAGAGTGAAATAAGGAAACTAAATATTCTTAATTAGTTTGAATTTCCTTAATTTATGCTAATTAGTAATTATCTTCAATCAATTCAAATTTAATTAACACACTTATTTCCATTCTTTTACCTTTTTTTTCAGAAACGAATTATTTATTTATTTTATCTTTTTATTTTTTTCAAAACAAATTTTTACAATTGTTTAAAAAAAGCTTTTTTTTGAAGAAACTGTTACAACCTGAAATTTTTTATTGTTACAACTTGAAAGTTTAATTCTACTGTTATAACTTGAAAATATTAGTTTAATATATGTCATATATGAAATTTTCACTATATTTAAACTAATTCGAATGATGCATGAGTATATTTGATCATTTATTTTTTCGTTAAAAAATTAAGACATCTTATGATATTCGGGAAGTAGCTAAGGCTTGCCTAAGTCACATTCGTGTTAGTGGTGGTAGTTCTCGTACTTCGTTGTAAACCTCAATACTCATACACTCAAAATGACCTAAGATGAGACCTTTTATATTCCTAATACCCTTTTACATGTATATTTTGGTTCCAAAAATAATGTCTACATCGAAAACAGGGTTCAACGTCAAAAAATTAATAATGGATTCACCTAATATTGAGTCTAATACCTGTTGACACCCAATTTTGACCCTCTCCGATAGTAATTAATTTTTGAGCCCCTTAACTTTAGAAACGAATTAGAATAATTAGCTTTATAAAAAAAAAAATTCTTTTTTGAGGTTACTTTAAGTAATTTTAGTCAATTTTATAGCATTTCATAATTATACATGTAATTAGTGTTTCTTAAATATTAAATTGGATTAGCTGAGTTTAAAGTATATTTGTAATTTGGAGCTATTTGGTTTATTAGCATAATTATTTTGGAAGCTTGTTTTATTAATTTACTATAACTTAGGTTGTGATTATAATTTTAAATGATTTAGTTTATGATTAAGTTAGCTATTTTATTTCGTTAAGATTGAGAAGCTCATAAATTAATTTGTGATTAATTCATCTTATTTTGATTTTAGTCGGATTCACCAATTAGTTCGATTTGACTATAATTGACACTTCAATTTTATTTACAATTGTAGCCTTTTCCTCACCTTATTCTCAACCCAATTTTTAAGACCAAGAATTTTGGGCCACCTTCCAGCAGCCCACTCTTTCTTTCCCATTCCCAGACCACTCCCCTTAGCTTCTTCTAATTTCCAGCAGCAACATTTTTCCCAGCCCACTTAATTCTTCTGACCCGACCCACCTCCTTTTTCTATCAAAAAGACCCACTCCAACAATACATACAGCGATTACAACAACAACCAGACCCAGACCCCTGTTACCCTTCTTTTTTCACGACAAGAAATTCCAGAAAAATATGGTACAGCAGGCAGCGATTCAGTCCTTGGGGCTGTGGGATCGATCCACGTCGCTCCCCAAGGACAATCGAATCATCTCAGCCGTCTGTCTCCCTTTCCTCTTCCGGAATGGGCGAAAATTGCAAGAAAAAGGTGCTTCACCGAGTTGATGAAAAGATTTTGAAATTTGATTTAATGGGCCTTTGTTCTCATCCGAAAAACTCCCGCCTAATCCCCACTTTTTCTGCCCTAATTCCATTCCATATGTACTCTCTCTTGGTTCATTGTAAAGAAAAAAGAAAAAAAAAAAAGGGAGATTGAAAAAGGGTGGGGAAAAATTTTGAGTCAAGAAAAAGAAAC
This sequence comes from Solanum lignicaule, assembly GCA_029582545.1. Lineage (NCBI taxonomy): Eukaryota > Viridiplantae > Streptophyta > Magnoliopsida > Solanales > Solanaceae > Solanum > Solanum lignicaule. The sequence continues at coordinate 4,130 of JAJOOF010000927.1, read as the reverse complement.
AAAAAGAAGATTTTTTTTTGGAAGCAAAAGAATACACCGAATACTTTAAGGAAAAATAGCAAAAAATGCATATGAAAAATACACTTTAAGGGAACACAAAGAAGACCTAGTTTCAGGGATTAGGCTCGATTATTCCGCTCTGAATTCTTGATTGCTGCTCGAGTTTCGTGGTGGAAGTCAGTTCAAGTCTCGTTGTCCCAACTTCGCTGCTTCTAAAAAGGTGAAATTCTTTTCTTTTTGGTTTAATCCTCTAGTTTATAAATTGTTTTCTTTTCATAGATGTCTTTTCTCTTATGGCATTGTGAGATAGAAATCAACATAATGTAATATTTTGTTTTATTCTACATTCATACCAGCATGATTCTTGATGGGATGTGAATCATAAGGTGTATGAAATTCTCTGTTTATTTAGTTCTTAAAATTCTTTGAATTATAAAGCCTAAATGGGTGTCTCTTTGTGGGATCTAGTTGTTTAGGATGGTGTTGTTTGGGTTCATGTGTTAGTATCTTGTTGATATACTCTACACCTTTTTCAAAAAAAAAACAATTAGTGTTGATATGTTATTGTTTGAGTGTGCTTTCACTAAGTTCTCCTTGTTGTCTCGGTTATTATCTTATCACAGTTTAACTTCTAAGTGCATCGCTGCCCTGATCTCGTTCCTTTACTACATTGACGGTTGTTTAATGCTTTAAATCGATTTACCGCTTACTGTCTTCTATGATTTTTCTCCATTGTGATTTTTGTTTTGAGTTCATTCCCGCTATTGCCCCTCTCATTTGGTTTTTCATTTAGCTCATGGGTTGTTTAAACTCCCTTTTTGAGTCTCTCTTAGTATCGATAATCCTTTCACGGTCATCTTGATTTAATTTTCGCATTTAGTGTCTCTTTACATATAGGTGTTTTCTTGTCTATACCCGATCCTATTTTCAGCATCGAGTCCTCTTTACTAAATGAAGCATGTATTTAGATTAGTTATTTATGTTTGATGTAATCGCTGACTTTAAGTCCTCGTTGTTCGAATAAGTCGCTTAGTCCTTCTTTGGTAATCTGAGTGATGCGTGATGTTTGTTAATAAGTTGTTTGGTTCTTATTCTTCTCCTGTTCCTAATTCACACCAACTCTAGAACGGCTTATTGTTTAATTACAAGGTTTGGTTGTTTGTGTGTTAGTCAAGTACTAATATTAGTTTTTTGTCAAATTTTGGCCTTTACTGTTTCATTTCATTTCTAGAAGTTGTTTCATATGCATCCAAATATCCCATTTATTTTAATAAATAATAACAATAATAATAAAAAGAAATAAATTATAATCAAATCCCTACTTTCCATGCTTTAGGTATTTAGACGAGAATTGTCATATGTGGATCCTATTTCGGTGGAGTTTTCTGCTTACTTGTTCAAATTAGTGTATAATAATTTTAAAAAAATATCGATGTGTCAATGCTATCTTGTGGTTGTTGGTCTATATTTATTCCCAAGATTTGAGACCATTTCCTTAGTTACTTAACTCTCTGCCTAGTCGTTTTTCTTTACCCATAAGATTTTAGGATCAATTTTTTATAGATTGGTTCAAACTAAAACTAATCCTTTTTTTCCTCTTAATGCATGAATCCGTCATTACTTGGGGTCCATCGTGGGCTATTTACCCCCTTGCATTTCGGGAGAGCCATAAAGGCTCAAATTTCCTTTCCATGTCAGTCCCCAAAATCGACGAACAGGTCCCGAAGTTGGAAGAAGCAGCAAATCGAGAAATTGAAGGGATTGGGCCAAAAAGCCCACCTTTATTTTCAAAGAAGTTGTATTTTGTCATTTTGGGCCTAAGCCCTTGTCGTCTTATTATTATTTCTGTTAGAAATTTAGGACAGGTGAAAATTGGGCCTAAGGCCCAAATAATATTTTATCTCATATTAGTTTAGGACAGGTGCAGGTGACTCAAATGGGTTGAAAGGCCAAAACGAAAATAGGCCCAAGTACTGGTCCAGGCAGACAGAAACCAGATTTGGGCCCAACCTTCTTTCCCTCTTTACTTTACTGTGTTTATTTTGCTTGCCAGTATTTGTCATTAATCTTAGGGTCGAAGAGTTCAAATCCCCGAAAGACGCTCATTTCGTTTTTAACAATTTAACTAAATCGATCATCTTTCAAAAGACTTAAAAGAATAAATTTCAAGAAGTATCTCACTTAGGTCGTAGGTCAATATTTCCCTTTTCCCCTTTATAACTATCTCAACTATAAAATAATTTAATCACTCCATTCAAATTAAGTTAAATTTTAGCCAAATAAATTAATTGTCGGATAACCGCATTAGCGGATATTCTAGGTGCTTTAAAAACCATCTTAGAATATTAATAGGAACCTCGAACCCTTCTTTAAATATTTTCAATCGATTTCTTTTTTTTTTATCGTTTGAAAAATTAGTTTTCTTGATTTTTCTTAAAAATTAAGTGGCGACTCTTAAACCAATCAAAAATATATTTTCCTAAATAAAACAATACCATGTGAAGACAATCTAAATATTTAGTCCAAAACCTATAAGTATATGAGTATAAGGATATATTTTATTTTAAAATCTTACGAATATTATCCTAGTACATACACTTGTTGTAAGATATTGTATATTGTGAAAATTTCATATATGACATATATTAAACTAATATTTTCAAGTTATAACAGGAGAATTAAACTTTCAAGTTGTAACAATAAAAAATTTCAGGTTGTAACAGTTTCTTCAAAAAAAAAAAGCTTTTTTTAAAAAATTGTAAAAATTTGTTTTGAAAAAAATAAAAAGATACAATAAATAAATAATTCGTTTCTAAAAAAAAAAAGGTAAAAAAATGGAAATAAGTGTGTTAATTAAATTTGAATTGATTGAAGATAATTACTAATTAGCATAAATTAAGGAAATTCAAACTAATTAAGAATATTTAGTTTCCTTATTTCACTCTAATTTGTTAAAATTAATTAAAAATTCTGATTTCATCCATTTTCTTCCACATTTCTCTCTCTTCGATTTTTTCCAGAAATCTTGTCACTCTCATTTAATTCATATTCATTTTTATTCAATAATCTTTATTTTCTGGATGGCTTCTTCTTAATATTAATATAACATGGTGGTAGATGGGATCCTTCAGGTTAGTGTTCTTTGCGACTTTTTATTTGTATTGTAATACAAACCAAACGTTCAAAAAAATTATGAACAATGATTCTGGAAAAAAAATATTCAGATTTTGTTTGTGAATAATAGTTTTAATTATGGTGTTTTTGGTATGAATATTCACTTTTGAAATTACATAAAATTTGTTTGAAATTGGTATAGATTTTACTTTTGAACATTCATTTTTTTTTTTGTATGTTTCTGGTTAAAAAATTACATAAAATTTATTTGAATTTGATATATTGGTTATACCATGTTGGTACAATTTTAGAATTATATTTGAATGAATTTCGTATACTATTTGTCTAATAAATGACAATTAATAGTTAAAAGTGATATTATTTTGGTATTATAGTGGCATGATTCTGCTGTGAAAAAGTGACGACTTATGTCATGAAATAGGTATTAAAAATGTGCATAATAATTATATGAAATTTGTATATTGATTTCAGATTTTTTGTTGTGTATAATAATTTGAATTATGGCGTTTTTTTTTTAAATGTATAATGTTATATTTTGGTATGAACATTGAATTTGTTCATTATTTGTCTGAAGCATTTTTTTGGGTACATTTTTGGTTAAAAAAATAGATAATTTTTTCTTTGGAATTTGTATAATTATACTACCAAGCATGTATGATAATCGATAATGTTTTAGTACGATTTTTGGTTTGATTGGATTATTTTTTTTTGGCATTATATTGTAATGAATTTTGAGAATAATAATGTAATGAATTTGGTATACTGTTTATTAAAGAAATGACAATTAATATTTCTAAGTTGGAATTATTTTGGTATTCTAGTGGCATGATCCTGGTATGAATAATTGATAACTTTTGGCATGAAATAGGTAAGAAATGTGTGAATAAGAATTGTATGAAATTTGTATACTGATATAACATATGTGTTTTTACTTTTGTATTCTGTAATAACATATGAAATTGTTTTAAAATAACATATGTATTTTTACTTTTGTA
>JAJOOF010000926.1:0-45060 GCA_029582545.1 Solanum lignicaule | reverse complement strand
TTTTTTTTTTTAGATCTTAGTCATTCTTACAAAGTCTTGGTTTTTAGTGAAATGATTTTGGAGGTTACCCTAATATTAATCACAACTCCAATTTTCCCCAAAAATTGCACTATGTACACAAGAAAATTTTCATATTTTATCTCGATCTAATAGATGCTTGGTTATGTTGTTGATTTCTACTAGATCGATGATGATGATGAGGAACGATATATGACATATATATCATGAATTCATCAAGTGGAAATAATTTTCAGACGAAGCAAGAATCCAATGATAGTAAATTGAGCTCAAAGACGACTAGTACTGCACCATCAAGTTCAAGGCAATGGGGAGTTAATAAAAACCCAAGAATAGTACGCGTATCGCGTACTTTTGGAGGGAAAGATAGGCATAGTAAGGTGTGCACGATAAGGGGGCTTAGAGATCGAAGAATTAGACTTTCAGTTCCAACTGCAATTCAATTGTATGATCTTCAAGACAGGCTTGGCCTGAGCCAACCTAGTAAAGTTGTAGATTGGCTACTAGAAGCAACTAAACTTGATATCGATACTCTTCCACCACTTCCTGTACCACCTGAATACTTCACTAGGTTTCAACAACCATCCCAGGAGGATGTCCAACAAGTTCGTTCTCAATGGTTCAACGCCAATAGTACACCTTATTTGGATCATGGAAAAAACAAGTCAATTGATTCAAATCATCATGAGGAATCAAATCAAGAGGATAATAATGTCTTTACATTAGGCAATCATCGATCATCTAATTTACCAGCCATGCCTTTCAATTCTTATAACTATCAATGGGATGATCAGCCTAATTCGAATTTGTCTTTAGGTCATTTTGGACACAATAATTCATTTTCATCCCAAATAGATGATGATCATCAAAATACTAGTTTCCCTCTATCATTGGGATCATCATCTCAATTGTATTTCAATCCAATAACAACAACATTTCAACCTATAGTTCCATCTCCTAATTATATGACAAATCATCTTCCCATTGAGAGTCATGATCCCAGGGCTAATATGAACCATTTCAATTTCTTAAGCTCAAATACTTCACACAATAATCCACTTGTGATGCCAACTCTTAATTTGATCAGTTCCCAAATAAAACCCTTTAGTCTCAATGATGATCCTAGATGGATGTGTTCAAAAGATGATGATGATGACGATGATGATGATGATGATGATAACCAACCACATGAAGGTCGCGCAATTTAATTCCAAGTCAAGTGGAGGAAATGAATCTTCGTCTTTACTTCAAATATTTTGAATTAAAGTTGTTGTCCTGGATTGTTCATGAGCAAACATAATCATGCTACATTATTCCTTCTTCACAGGTACAACAAATAATTAAAGTGAATCATTCTATTTCTTGTTCCATATAGGTTTATAAAGTTTTATCTCTATTCTGAAATATACAAATATTAATCTGTAGTTTTTTTTGTTTTTGGGTGATTCTAAGTGGTATAAATCTACATTATTATTGGTATTGGATTAACCTTTTATACAAATTGAAAGTGTGTTTAGCAATAATTTTTTCATATTAGTTTTTCTTGAATAAGCAGTACTCCTTGGATTTGCATCATTAATATGTCATGGTTTAACTGAAATCTCGATAGTATAGAAGAGGAGAAACTAACTCCAATCGAAGCAAAGGTTGGGTTTGTTCTTGCACTCCTCACAACCTTAAGGTAATTGCAAATATGATGCAACAGATCTGGAACTATATTCACGTAATTACGTCAACCAGTTGTTGTTGATATCTTCTTCTCATTTTTCTTTTTCCATAACCAGAGCTCGGAGAAGGAAGAGATAAGATGCCCCTATGAAGAATATAGTCAAAAATCCATAATAGGATCCAACCACAATGTTTGAATTGATTTTAGCAACAAAAAAAAAATATCTTATAAAAGGTAACGAAACTATTCAAGATCAATTTTGTCAAGTAAAATCGATACATAACATATCATGCTTAGGTGTGTACTAATTATAGACCTAACTAGTAATATAATTAATTACTTCATCATCTTCTTTAATTTAACTAGAGAAACAAAAAATTTCTTTCATATCTAATTAGGTTTAGACGAATTAGTTGTAATTTGTAATTGTCTTTATAAATATATTCTTCTTCCTGATAACAAGAATAACTTCTCGTCTCAAAGTTTTGCTCTTGTAAGTATGAGTCTTAGTGTCTTACGGTATAAGAGCATGAATAGGGGTCGAGTTCGAGTCTCACCGCCACTCATTATCAGATTTTCACGTTCTTAGAGTCGGGTGGCACTGGAGATATACACTACACCAAAAATGATCAATAGCTAATTAATTGTTGTTATATATATATATATATATATATCGACAATTAACACTCTTTGTAAATGTCCCTAAAGCCTATATCGATATTGAATCTAATGATATTTAACTAATGCCGGTAAAGATTTTAACACGTTTTATTAATGTGTATATTTATTGCTGTTAAAAGTTGTTTTTGTTGTAGTGATATAATGAGCAATCACTAACATACTTCCTTATTTTTTATTTTTTTATGCAAGCTATTCATATAAACAAAATTAGGTTGTTTCTCTATAAATTGCAATCAGTTTTTTTTTTCACTACTCTAATTTGCTAGTTATTTATTGGAAGTAATTAAGAACCTATATGAGTCTGATCATGAGTTAGAATATATTGGCAGATCTTGGACTTAATTGTTTGTGAGACCACAACGATATTTGGGACCAAAAGCATCTAAAAGTTGCTTCCTGGAGCTTGAAAATAATCTATATTATTATTGTATAATGTTGACAATTTCTCTCCATACTACATCCAACTAGTATTGAATATCATATGAGATTGTCACACACAGTTTTATATGGTATCAGAGTCACGTCTTTGACCTATAGAAAGAGAGTCACGCCCACACATAATCAGGAGGCATACTGAATATGCTTTCTCTAACAACTTAAATTTTTAGATGAGATGATCACATATTTCAACATTCCTAATAAACGGAGATGAATTTTATGAAACTGCATGCCTGCAAAATTAAAAAAGTAATTCTTTGTTAGTTGTTACTAAGTAGTATATTAATTATTACTATACCCTATTTGCCGACCTAATTAACCCCTTGTATCTAAACTAATAATTAATTAGCTTGATATAGACATAGAAGTAGAATAGTAGTAGTCATATATATAGGAATGGTATATTTCCCCGCATGCATATAGATGTGTGTTAAAGTCCACCTCCTACGCTCATCAACCACTTAATTAATATTATCAAAATAAGTTTGATTTACTATTAACTAATTAAAGACGCATGTCTACTACGTGCTAATTCGCATTCTACATGCATGTATATTACGACATATAGGATATATGTAAGTCTACTTGTTTAATTTATATAAGTGTAAATATCTACTTGTATACATCAAAATAGGAGGGCATAATTTTTCTTTGGAACATCTTGAGGTATTAAACATATCATGTTGGCTGCTTGTCAAATTAAGAAAAAAAATACTTTCTTTTTTAAACAGAGTAAAAAAAAGTAAGGCGAATAAATATTGTCCATGTACTCTTCGAAATTAATTAAGTTGTCCCCGCACTGTTTTTTTTTTAAACCCCTCCCAGGAGCTCCCCCCCACCCCTCCCCCTTTTTGCTCTTTTGGTTACTCAAACTCGCGGAAGTGAGGGTGTTTACCATCCGAGCAACTCTCTCGTCCCCGCACTGGTTGAAACTGTTCAATTTTTCTATTTTTTTACACTTTTGGTCCTTTCATGTCCATTGTCATTAGTGAAGCGTCTAATATTTTCCCTTATGTAATGAATCTCCAACGTGAAATATGTTATAGAATTGGAATGTGCAGGTGTAGAGCCTAATTAATTAGCTTAGGATTAGTATTTAGACATTGATAAGATTGATTGATTTAGTAGAGTCCAATCCCAATTGAACATAGAAGACATGACTATTTATATATAATGAAGTTATTGTCTCAAGTAGAGAGCAAGGAGAGAAAATAACATAATAAAAAAATTGTATTTTTACACTCAATATCATTTTATAATGCCCAAATTTAACCTTTCAACTTTTCTGTATGGTTAAAAATTGTCCTAATGTTGAAACTTCCACTATGGGTCAAGGGCTAGAACGCAAGACTTTAATTCGACTCCTCCTAACGTAACAGATCAGAATAATGTATTATATCATAAGAAGACAAATAAGTTATTCAATCAATTTCCTATTTATGATTAAGAATTGTTGGTCAACATGGTGAAGTATATAATTGTAATAGTGACAACTTAAAAAAGAAACCCTAGAAAAAAAGAGAGTAATTGTCCTAAAGAGGAAAAGGAAGGGGTTATATTATATGAAATGAGTGCAAGCATGGAAGGAAGGAAAAGAAAGTGTATATTGGAATCTAAAATTCTTCTATGTATGAAAGGGAAAGGAGATAAAACAAATGGACAGAGATTGGATTGCATCAGTACTCTATATTATATAGTATATTATATATTATATTATCAACATTATATTCATGACACTAGATCCAAGAATTCTTTTTTTTTTTTCATAAAAGAAAAATAAAAGAAGAAAGAATGGCCATAGCAGCAACAAACTCCAACTTGGGATAAGGTGTTCTTTTTCTAAAGTAGAAAAAAGGTTTATGTGGTCCTCTTTAGAAAATAAAATAATACTTCCTCCGTTTTTAAAAAAACAGTCTAGTTTAATTTGGCATTAACTTTAAAAAAAAAAAAAAAATTCAATCTTGTGATCCTAAATTAACTAAAGTTATGACAATGTATCAAAACAAAGGCGTATCTAGAAGGGGTTCCGTGGGTTCACGTGAACCCATGCTCCCCTCTCTAGATTATACTATATAGTAGTGTTATATTTTAAAAAATATATATATACTTAAATATAGAAAGTGTGAACCTACGTTAAAAGTAACATATAATAATGCGATGATGATTGGGTGCACCTCTCTAAGCAAAGATAGAAATTTAAATCTTATAGCTATCTTATTTTTATTAGTAACACCCCTCCAAGTGGTTATCGGTAACACTTTTGGCGTTTCAATCAAATTTTCTTTTGTTTTTTTGCTTAATCTTTCAAAATTTTCAAGTGTGTAACATTGGAAATTCCTTTAAAAAATTAGCACAGTAAAATTTTTATATAATTAAATCAAATGTGTATATTAAAATTTAAAACTAGTAGTATTATATATGTTGGACCTATAATTTTTAAAATTTAACATTTCAATGTTAAAACGTAAAAGTCAAACCGATCAAATTTATATCTTAGATGCATCGTTTCGTAATAGTGCATCCATCCTTTCGAAATTCTGAATACGCCTTTAATAACACATGAAAATTGAAACTAAAGTGTTGTAAAAAAAGAAAAAGGGTCATTCCTTTGGAAACAGATAAAAAAATAAATTATTCTTTTTAAAATGAATGGAGTACTATAATACTATTCTATTGCTTTTATTATTATAATTGTAAGTTTGTACATGCATGTGATAAGGGGGCAATTTATTTTTGAGTACTAGCTCGATCGTGAAAAATGAAATCTTCGTAGCGGAATTATCCTTGTTCAAGAGATGTTAATTGATTGACATCAAGGATATCTTCGGTATGGTATGACGGAGAAATATTTTTAACTTTTTAATATTTAGTTGGATAAAATTTTATGAAAATAATATTATTTAAAAAAAAATAAGTTTCTTATCATTGATGAAAATACGTTATTTTTCTCATTTTTAAGAAATTTATTTTCCTAAAGAAAATATTATCTAAAATATTTAATAAACCAAACAAAGAAAAATTAAAAATATTTATTTTTCTTGGTACAGCACACCCTTAATGGCTCTTTTTCCTCTGGCGAAAGGAAAATGCAATTTCCACGTGAAAAGGCTAAGGTTGTATTAATGTTACCAGATGCTGTGGTCCAATATTTAATTTATTTTATAGATTTAGGACGTATTATTTTTAGTATTACGTTTGATTGCACAAATCTAATTACATGCTAATAAAAAAAATTAAATAGTCTTTTATTTAGATGAATAAGTTGTTGGATGTCTCACATCAGGATAATTCTTTCCTCGCGAGCTTGCTTTTTAGTTTGCATTATGTCTAAAGTTCATTTCTTTATCATGGTATCATAGTCAGGTCGATCCAATTCATTATTTTCAATGTTGAGCCCCCATCTTATATTGTCCACGCTCCAAATGTTCAGTCTTAGGTGTGTGAGTGATCGAATCTCACCTCGATAGGTTCAAAGGTCCCTTGATCTCTTTATATATATAGCATTAATCAACTAACTAATTAGGTACAATTTGTACATATGTTAATTCAGTCCATTTTGACTCGCTCAAATTCAATTAAGTTCTCCCCTTGACACCCTCATGGTCAAGGTCCATTACATCTTTTCTTATGTTTTATTTTCGGAATAGTTTCAATAAATATTGAGTTCAAAGCCCAAGTCTGAATTAAGAAAGAAAAGGGTATATGGTACCAACAAATTCCAAAACTTTTTGGTTCAAATTATATCAGTCAAAGAGTCTCTATTATAACTTTGCTTCCAAATTTCTCAAAGATGGAAATGTATATTCCAAATGTTGAATGAATTGTTGTGTAAAGCCTGAATTAAAGCTGCCATTGGTACATGGGGACAACTAAAAAGTTGTAACAAACTACTTTTCCCTCTCTATACCAAAGTTAATGATCTTTTAACGATAATTAATTAATAATAATAATAATTTAATTGCTATTAAATAAATATTTAATGGCAATTAATACTTTTTGTAATTGTCCCTAAGCGATATTGAATTCAATGACAATTAACTAATGTCGGTAAAAGCTTTAGCACTCTATGTTAATGTGTATATTTATTACCACTAAAAATTATTTTTGTTGTAATGATATATACATAGCAACTAAGTGGCTTATATATACTCCCTCTGTTCCTTTTTTTACTTGTCACATTTCATTACGATAATTTTTCTGACTAATTTTTTAACCTAAATTGAATTAGAATTAATTTAATATTTTAAATTTTAAATTTGGATGTTCGAAAAATATATATATGAAAAATACTATAAGTTACAGTTCTTTCATATTAATATGATGAAAACATATATCATAAACTATTGGTCAAAGTTTATTTAATTTCACTCTAAAAAGAAAAATATGAAAAATAAAAAGAAGCGAATAGAGTATATAATTTTACAAAATTGTAGCCAACAAATAACAAGATTCAACATACAACATGAATTGTTTTGTATTAGTTATACATCCTCTACTACTAAATAAAATCTATTAATTTCTCAAATACATCTTACAAACGATCCCTTAAAATTTTCAATAAATTTGAAAGAATTGCATTTTAGTTCAAGATAAAATTCTAGACATAAGAAAGCATGTTCAGTATATAAGTTAAACTCAATCGCAAGGAATTACATACATAACTCTGATTATAAGAGTAACTCTTAATTACATCATACATAATAAACAAAACTCGATTAAAAAAAACACCCCACAAATAAAACACTAGGTTATTCTTCCCATCTGTTCTAATCTTGATAGACAGAATTATCTTATACTTATTGCAGATGGAAGGCAATAAATACCTCGTGAAATTAGTCGAACCAGAAAACACTAACTATAATAATCTTGACATAAGATTGTTAAGAGCTATGACAATATTATCATAACATTCCCATACACGTGGCACATCCTTATCCCTAGCTGCAAAATCCATTGTTGTAACATTATTGAACAAAATTGAATACATTTTCCTCAATTCAGGTCTTTGTTTACCTGGTTTAGCTTGAATTATAGTATACATATCTTGTTTCAATAAAGCTGAGCTTTTTCTCAATGCTTTTTGACCTTCTTTCCAAGATTCTCCCTCAAATAATTCTTTGACTTGTAATAAATTTTTGGCATGATTTTGAATTCCATCCTCTGCTTCTTCAAGTGTTTGGTCTGGAACTGTGATTCTGAAATCAAATGCATTGGCATTTTGTTGTTCACTTAAAAGGGTGATTGAAATTGTTGGGCAAAGAATTAGAATTGTTCTTCTGGTGAAATTGAGGGACATTTGGGTTTTGTGTTTTGGTTTGTTGGAAAAATTGGAAGAAGGAAAAGGGGTTAATGGTTTTTGAACTAAAGATAGTAGTGCCATTTTTTTTTAAGATATGGTGTTTTTGATTGTTTATTTTTTCAAGATTGAATAAAAGATATATTGGAAAAAATTAAAGTTAGCATGGTGGAAAAGAAGATTAAAAAAATACTTGTAGCCCCCGGCGAGGATCGAACTCGCGACCTTTCGCTTACGAAGCGAACGCACTACCACTATGCTACGGAGACACATTGATAGTAACTATGAAGGAAATAATATTGATAATAAATATAATGTTCAAAAATCACGATTTTTTTTTTCCATTAGCGCTAAGGGGCTGATCTATTAAGTATATCTCTATACCTTTGCGATACAAATCAATATTATATAAATTCTTTAATTTTAAAATTAAATACTTAAATCATATTCAAAAAGAATTTAACACATCTAAAGCCAAATAATAAGAAAGAGAAATCCTTGCATGTCAAGTATTTACATTTGATGAGAAAATACAAAAATAGCTTTCAACAGGATTTTTCCACCCGGTGTCCGGAGCCCACAACAAAGCCTCGACTAAATCCAGATCGCGCTATGCAAGGTCCATTCGGGGTGGTGCTCCCAACAGGATTTTCTCAATATTAGGGCTCAAACCGAGACCTCTAGTTAATGATGTAAGGATAGCCTAATACCAACTAAGGAGAAAAAAAAATTGATTGGACTAATGAGGTGAAAATTGTCTAATACTATATATCGTGTATGATTTTGAAATGCGTGTGCAAATTAATCATACTACAGGAATGTTTAATTTGCACAATGGAAAGCTAAATAATACAGAATATAGTACATTTTTCTGCACTGGTGGTCAAATATGTTGGTAATGCAATTAAGTGACAATTGTTCCTTTACAATAGATCACACAAATGAGTATTCCTGAATTATTTTACTACTCAATATAATTAGGTGAAAAGGAAAACAAAGAGAAGTCAAGAATGGAATGGCAGAAATGGGACTACTTTGCAAAGAGCTGTCTACGCCTAGTTGGTTTTGCTCTCAAACCAGAACCATCACCTCTTACTATCTCATCAACTAAATCTTTAAAGATCATCCGCTCCACGTCTAGGACTACACTCGATATCTCACCTGTGAAAACCGTCCAACTCTCTGAACGATGCACCACGTCATCCAGCAGTATGTTTTTCCACTCATCCTCCTCATCCTCCATGTTGCATTTTGATGGTTTAGCTTGAAGTTGTTCTATCTCTGAGCACAAGTCCCTTAGAAGCCTTTGAGCATTCAGGGTGCTCTTTGCTAGCTTCTGGGACATCAACCATGGCTCGTACGAAGGTCCCACTAGCACTAATTTTCCAGAAAGATTCTCATTAACAACATCAAAGATGAGTTTCCTCCGTATCTTTTCCTTTGGATTCGACTGCCTCATCTTATCATTGCAGAGTTCCTCCTTGAGTAAAGTGCTTGCCTTGGTTTGTTCCAAGACTAGGAACAGCTCAGGGTTGATTGGGTAACCAGAAGGATGGAACTGGAAACTTGTTAGGCTTGAGCCAAGATCCCTGAGAAGGAGTCCTGAAGCCAATAAGATCTCTGAGATGTATCTGTGGTCAGGGTTTGTGTTCTCACAGAGAGACGCAATGTAATCCGTGCGAGCCTCATCATGGTTGGAGTTCAATCTCCTGAGCTTCTCAACTAAATTCTCAATGTTTTGCAACTTTTTTCTATTGATTTCTGAGGAGAGACCAGAACTGGTGGCATCAATCACAAGAGTATTAGATCGATCACACTGTGGCGGACTGGAAAATTTATCAGCAGTGTTGCAGCTTTCATCTGTCACAAAATAACAGAAATGAGACAAACAAATAGAATCCAACTTCTTAAGCAGTGTATGTATTCTGAGACCTGAATAATCGGGACTGTTTTAATCTCTAGAAGGACAAGGGACTCTGACAACATAATAGAGACTCGTATCTGATATTTCTTGCTGAATGTTCACTATAATACATTCATTTGAGCAGCTTTAAAATATTTGCTATTGATCTTAATTTTCCTACTAGAATTAGAACTCCAATATGTTTAGTCTTGAAAAACAAAGGAGATCCAAGTGCAGTGAATAAATTGGTGTCCAGTGTGGATGGCCTGATCTTGAGCAAGCAAGTTCTTTTCAGTGCCAAAATTGTGATGAGAAGCATTATTAAAGGTTTACTACCATTTTCCGTTATTCCAGCTGACATAAGTGACCAGAACATGAAAGCATAATAGCCAGAACTGACAAATTCTAGTGCATATAAAGACCATTTAGATGTACACATAGATGTAAGTGCCTTTTTAGCTTAACATGTTACTATTCATGTTTCACTTTGTTCTCTCAAAGTGATTATAGTCTCTTGAACTAGTTGGGTCTGAAACTCCTAAGGAGCCAAGCTTGGGCATTTGCTTTCGCTGTTATTGGAGAGATCCTGCTCACACTTCAACATCCAAAAAGACTTCCTTAACTTCTATTTTTCCTTAGGCTGTCCTTGGCATATTTTATTCAGAGATTTAGTCTCTCTTCTACTTATTTTTCCTGTTGTATTATTTAAAATCCTGCTGGCATTCACTTATTTGTATAGCTATGGATGGATCACTACAAAGTGAATATTCCTAATCAGACGTTTATTTTCACCTCACAAAATCTAAATATATATCCCCAACATGTCATCCACATAAGGTGCTAGTTTCATTTGTTATTTCCACTCATATTTGCTTATGTAGACGTGCTTATAATTTCTTCACAAAAATACTAGGGGAAAGCAGCACCTTTCATGACTTTTGGAGTATGCTTCACAGGAGAGGGTGATTCATCCATATATACAGCATTATCAAGAACCGAGACCGGACTTGGATACTCTGGAGCAGGTTCAGTTAACATTTCATCCTCAGAGAGCACCCGAATTGATTTCTGAAATGGAAGTCACAGTGTCAAGCGTGTAATGGTGTGCTTGAAGTACTCTATAAAATGCACAAATAAATGGAAATTTCTTACCTTCTCTACCAAGTCACATCTCAGGTAATTGGATGCATCAATAGATGAACTCGGGCTGCTTGTCATCTCAAGTGAGCGCTCGAAACTAGTGACTTCGAAATCCACTTTTGATTCTGCTACCACATTCCCATTGGATTGACCAGAAATTTTATTCCCATGGCAACTCAAATTCCTTGATTCACTACTGATCTCACTCACATGTTCATCATGTTGCTGGATGTTTGAAATTCTTGGCCTTCGTCTTCCGCCTGGGGAACTAGCCTCTGTATGTTGCTTGTTTGACTGTCTCCTCGATCTGTTGGAATCAGATGGAGGTGTGGGCGGCCGAGATCTTTTCTCTAGCTCCAGTTTATTCTGTTGCAATCTTGGACTGATGGATCCTGAGCTCTTTATTGAGCCTGAGATGATCTCTTTAGGAAGCTGTTGGGACCTTGTTGAAATCTGTGGAGGTTTCGAAGTTCTTCTTGTTTCATTGGGATTCACTGGACTGCTTCCATAACTAGTTCTAGGTTGATGTTCTTTAGCAGCCCTGCTCATAGCATTACCCTTTCTACTGACAGAGTCACCACCATGAAGTGGAATCATCGAAGAAGAAGGAATATCAGATTTTTCCATTAATTTTGCTGGCTTCATGATAACTATTGGGGATTCAAAATTCCTTGAAGAATTTATCCCTCTCTTTGTTGGAGCAGTCACTTGATCAGTCTGCCTCATTCTCTGGTTTGCCAGTTTTGCACTCTGTGCAGGACTTGCAATCTTCTGGTGATGCTCTTTCTGACCAGTAAAATTTGAATCCTGCTCCTCTTTTTCTGTCTCTAGGAGGCCCTTTGCCTGCATTGCTTCCAATATCTGTTTAAGAGCTCTTAGATCCTTGCCTGAATGGGTGAATTCTAGATCCTTCCATCTCTTTTCTATCTCACTGTAAACAGAAGGAAAGGGGTGGGCAGGCTTTACTGGAGTTTTTGTTGTCCTGGATATCGGTTTCTCATACACTCGAGTCCTATCAGGTTGCTTCCAGGGTGCTGGTTCAATGGGAAACCTGGATATAGGTTTCATAGCCATATCAGGGTTTCTCCACTTAGGAGAAGTAGGTTCTTTCCACAGGTTCTTAGAGGTATTAGATGTTCGGATAGGTTTGTACGGATCAGATACTGAAGATCTTGGAAAAGAAACAGGTTCTTCAACTTGTGAAGAAGTGCTCAACCCCATCTTGCTGTCAGTTGATGACATGGCACCAGGTAGTGTATCAAGACCCATTAGCTTTGCCACAACACTAGGAGGACGAGCCGGAATCCCTGATGTTTGCTGCATAGTTGGTGACTTTGCATTGGTATTACCACTATCCTTCTGCATAGATTTTGAGGAGAAGTTAGATTTTGGTTCTGAGTTCAAGCTTCGTACTGGACTGTCCAAGGAAAGTCTTGGTAGCTCTTTAAGCTTAAGAGTGGATTTGGAAATGTCTCGCTGTTCAAAGGGTACATGATTTGTTTCTCTCCCATCATATGAGAAACGAGGAGCATCTTTCGAGACTGATAATGTAGAAGTGTCCTTTGAATGATATGATAATGATCTTGTAAGTTCCCTATGTTCACTTGAGTACCAAGGAGCTTCCCGAAGTTTAGCAAGAACTCTGAGAGACTCCTTAAGATCAACAGACAAATTCTGCTTCCCATTTGGGCCCGAATCATAAGCCCCATCAAAGTTTTTCAAAGTCTGAACTGGCCTTGGGGAATCCCCGGGCTTTGACATCGATTCTGTCACCTCTTCTTTCACTGCAGGTCCAGCTGAGAACCTCTGAGCTTCTCTGTTCATAGAATCCTTAACCACATCCCGAATGTCAAGAGATTGCCTACCAAATTGTGGTGATGCATTTGGTTGGCCTGTAGCTGGTTCTCTTGAAGGAGTTTCAGCAAAACTTAGTCGATCAAAAGCTAAGGGCTCTTGTTGACTTGTTTTATTACAATCAAGAGAAGAAAAGGAAGACGAACGTGAAGAAGATGAGAATGATGGTCTCGACGATTCTGTAGACAATCTTTGTTTATCTTGCACAGTCTTGTTTGTGTGGCTTTCCTGCAATGAAAAGCAGTGCCATCAAGATTTCAGGATATGATATCAAAGAAATTCAGCTGTGAAAAGATACAAGAGTCATTAAACACTCAACAGATTTGGTGAGATGGAAAAGAAATAAGTGGACTCAAATTTTACACATCAATTATCTGAATTGCAATTTTTAACAGAAATAAGAAATGAAACCAAGTTGTTATCACTTTTTTGTAAGCTTGATTTATTGGCCTTTTTTAAGGCATTAATAAAATGGACCTCGTGTCCAATTAAAAAAAAAACAAGTTGTTATCAGACATCACTCAGAAGTCTTCCTATGCAAACATATAACTCGGTAATGTCTACGTCGTTGTCAATCACATTCAAGATGAACTGTTTGATGAATGACCTTATAAATATTCCAACTGGGCTCAAATGTAAATATTTTTCAAAGTCGAAAGTGAAAGAGAGAGAGAGAGAGGAGAGATAACAAGTTAGCACTAATAACTCTTACCATAGTTGGTGATCTTTGATATGTGCTAGTGTACTCTTTCTCAGAAGCACCACTGCCAATATGAGAGCTGCCTGTAAGAAGTCAGATTTACATGATGTTACAAAACTGATGCAGTAAAAAAAACCAATTGAAGCATCCCTTGTTATATATAAGTATGATATCCTAGAAAATTTTCCTTTCACAAGTAAGAAATTGTGTGACATGAATTGTTACATTTTGAGAACCAGATGGTAAGTTCCAAATGTTTACATGAGAACATGGATGAAACAGAGAAGAACTCTTCCCTTCATCAAAGGATAACACAAGTAAAAAGATGAAATATTGATTTACATTTTCAACAAACACCATTATTCAAAAATGTTGTTGGTATATGAGAAAGTAAACACATTCTACAATGAACATGTATGATATAGTAATAGAATTAAACACAACACAATGAAATATTACCAGAAGTGAGCCTTCTGGGGCTGTTGCCGATTAGGCGCCTACTAGCAAGCATACTTTGACGATCAAATATGTGCAAAATCCCTGTCATACATCCAATTTGCTTTTGCAGATCTTGATTATCTTCAGTCAATGAATGTAAAAGCTTAGCAGCCATGGTTGTACTTGTATTTCCCTCCTCTTCAACAACACAACCTATAAAGTCAAATCCTCTTTAAACTATTACTCACTTTTTTCATAGGCCAATCAATGCATTATCACCCATCTCTAGATAGTCAAAAGTCAATATATCTTCACAATCACAGCTGGACTCAGTTCCTCACCACACAAAACAAAGAAGAATCTGGAAAACCTCTCCTAGGCACCATCACCACAAATGCTAGGGATTAGAAGCCTTCAGACTGATGAAACAATACTACAAATCATCTCCAGCAGCATTCTTTATATTTGTCAAAATCATTCAGTTTTCATCATCATTTAGCAACAACCCCAAAAACCAAGATTTGATTTTTACTACAGAAAATCAAGCTAATGAACTTGGTTTCTCCAGTACTTCACAAATATGCCCAAAATTTCTTGTTTCAATCAATCTATTACTAATGAAAACAAGAACAAACTAACACACCCCACAAGAACAAATCAGGTTCTTTTCAGCTATAACACCAAACTACACTTGATTTTCTTGAAAGCACCAGAAAAAACCCAAAAACCAAAAAATTGAGCAAAAAGCAATGCTAACATCAATTTGGGAAAATCACAAAGTACCTCTCAGTTCCCAAGAAAGTGAATAATATAGTGCAAAAACTATAGATCCATAGGTAAATGTTTGAAATGTTGTTTTGTTGGAGAAGAAAAAAGAGGAACAAGAAAAACCCCAGAGATTGAAACAAGTAAGTATTAGAGAGAGAAAAAGAGGTACATGTGCTTGCCAATGAGTTGATAGTGAGGGAGGAGTTGGCAAGAAATATTAAAGAAATAGTAGTACTATAATCAAGATTGATACTAATGGCATAATTAGTACTAGTTTTAGTATATTACTATGCATATTTTGATGTGGAGGGAAAATGGAGAAGGAGAGAGAGAGAGAGAAGATGTTTTGCAGGCCTTACCCCTTCCCTCTTCCATGTGAGTTGAATTACATGGGGATGGGGGTGGGTCTAAATTTGTCTGCATCTTCATGTGATGCTGTCAGCTCATGAATCTCATTAACCTCATTTTGCTTTCACAAGTTTGTTCTCTACCATTTTAGCTAACATTAATCTAATTTATATTGAGCTCGATTAAATTTAAATTTGTCTTAAAAAGTCACATAGTGAAAGTGAAGTGCTTCCTAATAAAGGTAACTACGTACTCAGAAAGACTCGAACTTGAAACTTCTAATTAAGTATAAAAGAGTACTTACTAATCACCATAACCCTTGGTGTTACAATTCATTTCAGTTGTTCTAGATTCTAATGTTGTTGTCGTTTGGTTGGAAACAAGTTATCTATGCTGGGATAACTTGTCCCACCATGTATATGGGATAACTTGTCTCATCACTATGATATAAATTGTGGATAAGTTATTCCAAACATGGCAACCAAACAACATAAAATAATTTTATCCCATCACTATTATTTTTAATCTCTCACACCAAATGAGCCTTAGAGTCTCATATTAGCTATAAATGAGTTGTTGTTTTTTTGTTTTTCCATTTAATATTTGGCATTTGTATTAAGATTTGATTAAATTTGAATTCACACCAAAAAAATTATATTAATAATAAAATGTTTCTTAACAAACGCAACTTCATAGCCAGTAAACTCAAACTCCCTAACATTAGCTATAAATGAGCTGTTTGATCTCCTATATGATTTTAGATAATATTCAATTTATAAGCTAGTTTTTTATTACTATTATTATTGTGATAGGATCAAAGTCCTTTTTTTTAATTATGATATTAGAGTTAAATTAATTTTAATTTTTTATTTATCTAATATCGAGCCCCATATTATATTATTCACATTTGAGATGGTGTCAAGTCGCCATATAAGTGAGTTTTTTGGTCTCTTTAATAGGATCATGGCTAATTTAAGCTATAGTTCATATTCACATTTTCTTATCAAAATGCTTAAATCAGTACTAGTTTTTGGTCCCTTTTCCCTTGAATTTAGTGATACCCACCTAACAATTTACTTTGGCTGGTAAGATCTGTTTTTCCTTAATAATATTTCCTTTTCTTTTCATGAATATTTATATGTTATAAACACATTAAGATATAACATGTATACATAGGAAGAAAATTTCAGTTTCTGTTCAAAAATGAAAAAGGTAAGTTTGTTACGTTTTTTTTATTTTGACTCGACACAAATTTTTTAACTAAATAAATTATGTGATCTTAAACTAAAAAATATAGTAGGTATCAAAATACCTTTTAATCTTGTAATCTTAAACATATCAGGTGGAAACTTATAATTTAAAAATTATCAAAAAAATAAAATTTAAACAGACAAAAAGGAAAGTAAAATAAACAAATTGAAACGGAAAGTGTATAATTAATGCTCTCAACTGCTAATTATATTCCATAATCAAATGGATTTTACAAACGAATGGAATAGTAGTTTGGTGAGAAATGCCACTTAAAAATGAGATTAAATAATGTCAACTTACATAAACAATGAGCGGACTAGCTTGTATTTTATTTATTTATTTCCATAGGATTTTTTTTATTAGAAATAGAAAATGAAAAAGTGTCAGAAATCCAGATTAAAAAGTGGGTAATTTTCTTGTCTAAAATCATGAATAATAATTTTTATATTAATGGGTTAATCATGGCTTAATTAGGCAGCCTAAGACTGCAATGCACGCGTTTACACAAACTGGCACAGAATTAAATGGATGGCCGGTACTAAAGAAACCACTTATTATCTTGTTGGTACTTGAGGGTTCTTTATATTTGACGATATGGTGAGGTGTCAAATGAGCGGATTAAATTTTAACAGCTTGCAAAATGAATTAATTTAATAAATGTATTTTAAGTGAATTCATTTAATTATTACTAATTTTAATTAATTTCTTTGTTATATAGAAGTTTCTTTTTTGCATTTTAAGAAAATATAAGTTTTTTATTACTCTATCTATCCACGGTTGATTTTGCATATCCGTTAAGAAACTGTAAATAATAGGGGTAATATTACTATTTTACTCTTTGACAGTTTGACTTAATTAAAATCAATGCTTTGAGAAATATGTAATATTACTATTGTTGGACGGAGGGAGTATTATTATATCAAATAAAAGAAATTGTTTTCTTGAAAAAAAAATTGACAAGATTTTGCATTGATTAATTTGGCCTATATATCAATTTAATTTTTAATAAATGGACAGGTCAATAATACATCCCCTCGTGTACAACCCAGAAAATTGTAGGGTAAAATTCACAAATAGCCATTTTAAGCTAATGTTAATAAGAAATAACTAGAAATTTCATCTATAAATTTAAAGCTCTGTGAAAACAATTTTTTTTCAAGACTCGAACATACGGATTAAGTAATTCACTTACTCTTAAAAATTCACAAATAGCCTTCTATAGTATTTTCTTTGTTATAATTTGTTTCTTACTTTTTTTAAAATATTTTTGGCTTGAATATATGGATTAAGGAATTCACTTACTCTTAGAAATAAAGAGCAATTTCTAACAAAGATATCTTAAATAATGATTTTCCTTTCTTTGAAGTTTCTTTTACATAATTATCATAGGGACATGAGGATGTGTCAAAGGTAAATTTAATATTAAAAAAATTAAATACTTTTTAAATTTTGTGAAATATCAATTCTTCTTGACCAATTTTAGAGTCTAGAACAGGTGTAGGGGTATGCATGAAAAGAAATTCAAACTTAATACAAATTAATGAGTCACAATTTAATGATGAAGTTAAGGCTAATTATTGGCGGTTTGACCCTATTCAAAAAGCAGAACCCTTGAATATTTTATTTTAAAATAAATAAACTCAATTGAACTACAATTTTTTTTTGGTGATTTTAAAAAGGCTGAAATATTTTTAAATTATGTTTATAGTTTCACTTGCATATTATATATTACTACCATCTTTCCTTTCTTTTCTTTTTTTTCCAAAATAAGTATCAATAAATTAGCTCAGAAATATGAGAGCATGACATGAAATTTTGAAAAGGTATACAAAAGATTGACTAGTTAAAATAATATTTTCATAATACAATTATATATACAAGCAGTATCGTTGACAGAAGAATCAAATTACATCCAAAAACTTTAGAATATATTCTAGGGAAGAAATTTCACAAAGACCAACAAATGAGTTGTCTAATTAAACCACCACTTAAAAACTACAATAAAGCTAAGATTGAGTGATTTCTTTTTATTAGTATTTTAAATTTGGGAAAAAGGACGAATTTATCCCCGAACTTTGATAAATGGTACGTCTATGCCCTCTGTTATACTTTGCATCCACATAAGCCCCTACCGTCCAATTATCTGTACACACATGCCCCTCTCACTAACGGACCCCTCGTTTTGTACACGTGTCTTAATCCTAATCAACTACCCGTTTGACCATTCTTTTAACCCATAAACCCACAAGCCGCCCCATAAACCCAATAACCCACCCGATTCCCTCTAAAATATCTAAGTTAATTAAACATTCCAAATGAAGAGTCAGTGAAGGGTCAGTGAAGGTTGAAAATCACTCCAATGGCGGGGGTGCCGGTGGCCTTGCCGATTTTTCATCTTTGACCGCTGCCGCCACCACCAAAACGAAGAAGAAGAAGCCACAAACCCTATTCCTTCAGGAGTTCAACACTTATAACGCTGCTAAGCAGTCTCAAACTGCCGCCACTGTGTCAACCAAAGGCTTGACACCGGAGGAAGTTTTGATGCTCCTCACCAGTCCTGGCGAGCGCACTGCGAAGGAACTTGGCCAGTCTCAACTCGGAGGTGGTTTCAGATCGTACGGTTACGACAAGCAAGGGGAGAGGGGTTTGTCGGACGATTCTCATAGGCAGGGAGGGTTCCGAAGGGATATCGATAGGGAAATTGCTCCCTCTCGTGCCGACGAGACTGATGATTGGGGTGTAGCTAAGAAAACATCGGCTGGTAATGGTTTTGAAATAAGGGGGAGAGAGGTGAAAGGGGAGGTTTTTTCTCTGATTCCCAGTCTAAAGTTGATGAATCTGATAATTGGGCAGTGAATAAAGCTTTTGTACCCTTTTCTGGTCGAAGATTTGATAGGAGAAGGAGTTTTGAGTCAAACGGTAGTGATTCCGATTAGGATCGGTGGACCGAAAGGAAGGAAGAGGAAGGTGGACGGAGATTTGCCTCCGGTGGTGGTGCATTCGACAGTTTAAGAGAAAGAAGAGGTGGGTTATTAGGTTTATGGGGCGGGTTGTGGGTTTATGGGTTAAAAAAAAGGTCAAACAGGTAGTTGATTAGGATTAGGACACGTGTACAAAACGAGGAGTCCGTTAGTGAGAGGGGCATGTGTGTACCGATAATTGGACGGCAGGGGCTTATGTGGACGCAAAGTATAACGAAGGGCATAGACGTACCATTTATCAAAGTTCGGGGATAAATTTGTCTTTTTTCCCTTTAAATTTTGGTGGACATAATTATTTGATAAATACGTTAGCAGAAGGCCTACGTGTCAAATTATTAGTTGAGATGGACGTAGCTGATTCCAACACTATAATTATTATATAGTATAAATTTAAAAAGACTAATATCCTTAAAAAGAATTAGGATCAAATTACATTAAGAAAAAAAAAAATATCAAACTCCAAGTAGAAAAAGGTCACCTCAACTAAATATGTATGAGTATAAACTTAGGTGACTATGTAACTAA
The DNA here is from genome assembly GCA_029582545.1 of Solanum lignicaule. Classification (NCBI taxonomy): domain Eukaryota; kingdom Viridiplantae; phylum Streptophyta; class Magnoliopsida; order Solanales; family Solanaceae; genus Solanum; species Solanum lignicaule. The sequence continues at coordinate 25,050 of JAJOOF010000926.1, read as the reverse complement.
AGATTTGATAGTGATTTTCCGTTGCATGCACACCTTATATTATTATATCTTTAAATTACTATCTTTTATGCTTTCGTTTTTTCCCCATGGATACTCGATTTTAATTATTGGGGTTCGAATAAATTTAAATTTGTACATCAGAACTCATTTATAGAGGTGAGCCCAATGAGATTTTTTTTTCCATTCCAGTGACTCGAATTCGAAAATTTTAATTAAGGAGGAACATATATCACCATTACAACTCATTATCTTTTGTGCTTATGTAAATGCAATTTAACGTACGTTTCGATGCAAATATTATAGTTGAAATGTTCAACTCATTTATTGATATTAGAGTAAAATTATTATTAGCACCTTCTTTTTCATCTTTCCTTTACAACTACCTTAAATTAATTTCCCCATTTTTTTATGATATTGATTGAAATACATATAGAACCTAATTAAAATACAATGTGAAAAGAATAAATTACTTGTGGTCCATGGTCACCCAACAAACCTTATTTGTACTTACAGCCAAATAAAAGCCATAAATTAAAAATAGGAAATTGTTAATTAGATCTTATCTTAATTTAAACAAGAAATTAATAGGTAGCAAGCAGTTGGCGTACGTACGTGTTGACTGTTATTAGTAGTAATAAATGGTCCAATTATATTTTTATATTTAGTTCTTCTACCATATTATGGTTATGCATGCCACATGTGCAAAATTACTGTCAAATCTTTTTTCTTCTAATAGTTTAATTATATATCAATTGACATTCTTTTCTTTTAAAAAAAATAATCCCCCCCCCCCTCTAAAGGAAATATATATAAACTCTCCCGTTTCAGTGTTTGTTTTAATTTGACTGTACACGAAGTTTTAAAAATAAAATAAATTTATGATCATAAATTGAAAAGTTATATATAATATATCAAAATATTTTGTGATCTTAAACATGAATTAAAAAGAATTTTAAAATTATATAAAAAAAATATATATTTTTAAGGGTACGTCTATATATTTTGTTTTAAGAAAGAATAAATGACAACGTTTGATGATGACCGTTGAACAACATTAATATTCTCTTCTGTCCATTTAAATGTCCTTTAAATTTTGCAGGCATATTACGAAAATTATTTAATAACATTAATCATAAGGGTTAACTGATTAAATTACTTTTTTATCTCTCCTTAAATGTTCATAAATTTTCTTGAATATTATATAAATCATTTATTAGAGTAAAGATAGATTTTATTTTAATTTTTTTTAGTAATGTCTTCTTAATTACCTAAATTTGATACTTATTTTGGACCAAATTTATTTATTATAACGACATTTAAAATAGACGTGAGATAATACTCTCCCTCAATTTGAAATTAGATCTGCCGTAATTTTTAAAATTAATTGTTTCAAATTATTTGTTATTTTAGAAGTTTAAGACAAACTTAATTATTTATTTTCTATTTTATCTCTAAGAATAATTGTTTCTGAAGACTCCAAATATCTTAATAGAATAAATATTTAATGAATAGATATTACTCCATATCTTTAAAAAATAAAATGTTCAAAAACTCCTAATTCTGTTTTCTTAAATGATAGGTAAGAAACATAACATATAATTTGAGACATTGAAAGTAACTTTTTTAGCGATGATTAAAGTTTAAGAAATCATAACCATATGTAGCAAGTTTTCATGTGCATACATAAATATATACTACAGTAGTAGAACCTATGCACCTTGGAGAAATAATGTGAATATCTCGTTTGGTCATAAATTAAGAAGTCGGAATTTGAAATTTTGAGTTTTTGTAATTGAAAGTTGTATTTGGATATATATTTTATTTAGAAAAAAATTGTAGTTTTGTGAGTAAAGATCTCAGAAACTTCAATTATTTTTAATATAATCTAATCAAATTTCATGATCAATCGAACAAATATTTAAAGATAAATCATCAAAATTTGATCCAAAATTTATGACGAAATGCTAGCGGAATACATATCAAGGCATCAATAAGGGTTGTGGTGGAGTGTTAATACTCCTTCATCCTTAACTAGCGATATTATATTCGAGTCCCCCCGAGTACTTAGTCGTCTTTGTTAGAGAGTGTTTTATCTTTAATGAGACTTTCTAGCGCAAATTCAAATTTAATCAAACTTCAATGTAGATATCGAACACCAGGAGAGGAGAGGGAAAAAAATACATAACAAGGGAAAAGCAAAATGATGTTGATATGTAGGTGTAGACAAGAGACAGAGTGGTTTGAGCAAAGGGAAATAGGTGAGAGGCACATGCAAAAAAGTGAATAAGAAACCACTCCACATGCATGTGAGGTGCCCTATAATTTAACTCTATTAGGCAATAACAACTCAATCATATTAGCCCATGTTCTAACCTAAATTTCTTTCGATCCTACCCACCCAACCCTATTATGCTTTGATTGCTACATTATGTCCAACTTTTTTTCTCCCACAATAATCCTACTTTTAACATAACATATAAATAAATCTTTGTGTAAAGTGACATATCATTGCATTGAGTTGCGTAAGATAGTTTTTTTTCCACCAAAAGTTGGGGCTCAACCATCCATAGGTTATCCAATCTAATCATTAATGTGCAATAGTGAACTTGCGTGAGTGATAGAGGTCCCATTAATATTCAATATCTTTTTTTATTTCCTCGACTAATTGAGAATCGTATGACTAAAGCCAATTATAGGAAAAACGTTTTCCATAAACCTATTAACCTATTAGGATTTTTATTATTATTTTTAAAGCTTCAATCGAAGATATATGACGAAGCGAGTGGCGTGTGACATTCATAATCATATTGTGTATATAAGATCTATTTTTATATATATTAATTGTTGAATTATGTTGGATTCCTTATATATTTGTTCTATTTATCATTCGAATTCTTTTATAATTTTTTTTTATATTTATCGTTATCTGTCATCTGAGATGTCTAATTAAGAAAAGAAGGATCCTAGATAGAGGGAGTATCTTGCAAAGCTTTTCTTCCAAGTTCCAAGAAAAGAAGAAAAAGACAAATTAAGACTACTACTCATTAATTATTCTCAAGTAATGATATTTCTTGAAAGCAAAAGTTTACTCTTATAATAAACTTTTGGCTATCATTTCTAAAGTAAAAAAAGAAAGAAAAAGTAAACCCTAACTTTTGCTTTTTGTTTCGAAATACCAAGCTTCTAAACCTAATTGTTGAAGAATATATAGTTTATCATCAAGATGCACTTTTTTATAAAGCTCTAGATTTTGTTTACCTTTTAGGTCATCAAAAAGGGGCAATGACTCATGTAGATGTAATAAATACAATTAGGTATAAAGCAATAGATTTCAATCTATTTGTGGCACTTTCATTAAATTGTAATTCATGTATATATATCACATTTTGTAGTTATTGTGAAAGCAACTAGTTGCTTCAAATTAACAACCCAAAGTTATTGTGCCCGTGACACTATAGGGACCATGAAGGTTGAGTAAACAAGATATTTGTAGTTACACATCACTAAAAAAACAAACAATGAAAAAAGAAGAATATGGACTTATCGTAAATAGTTGTTCATCTAACCGCTTAAAACTAAAAAATAACCAACAGATGTGTAATCAATGTAATATCAGTTAGGAAAAGTAAATGGTGAATTCGATCAGCTATATGTCAATTGAAGAGAAATAGATGAGACAAGTTTTTTGGATGGAAGCTACAGATGAATGCAATTAAGCTAAGCCAGATCATAAAATAAATTTCCAAATCTAAAGCACATGCTTAGACAAGTTGATTGTAATTAGTTACCTAATAACTTAATTAGTGAGTTGGTTGATAAAGGACAAGGCACCTAAAAAGTATTATCTCATTCTAACCACAAACACTCATTTACACTATCCTCAACATATTTGGGCTCTTCATAGCTGTCAAAAGGACCCAACTATGGACCACGACCACCATTATTTGGTTGATTATCACTTTCATAATTCATAATTGTGGGCTCAATTTTGTGTGTATCCAGAAATGACAAGTATAAAATGAAGTCCAAGTTTCTCTCCTTATTTATTTCTTTGGTATATAGTAAAAGCGATTTGAAGTGAGTTTAATGCACATGGAAGCATATGGTAGGTATATATAATGAAGTTAAGCAATAAATAGCTTCTTAATAATGTACTCTAAAATATTAGAGTTGAGATGAATAGACATGTAATAATATTTTGGGTTAAGTTATTACTATTAGATAGTGATATGACTAATAAATTCTAGCTACCATATAATAGAATACAGAGAGAGAGATTGTGATGTTGACAGTGACGAGGAAGGTGGGCAACTAAAATCTTGAATTCAAAAGGGGGCAAAATATTGACTACTTAATAATTTTGTCAGCTATTATTGTATTTGCAGCTAATTTGCTTTGCTGGTCACAGTGCAGAGTCTGGAATTTAAGGTACAAAACAAAACTAAAACTAAAACTCCGTGTAATCTCACAAGTGACGGGTCTTGGGAGGGTAAAGATGTCATCAGACTTGAGAGAAATTCAATGAAAGTAAAATTCATCCATCAGGGGAAAAGGGGACAATGAAATAACTCTGTCCAAAAAATACAACAAAACAACTGTGTACCTGTGAGCAGCAGGAAGCCAGGACTAACTATACCTCTTTGTTCTTGGATCGAATAATACTACATGAACTTGCCTAGGTTACAGCTTGCTACTAGATTATATTTGATGGGGGAGGAAATACTTTACAGTTTTGGGTCAGGGATGAGGCTACTGTTGCAGTTGTTGTGTCCTAGCAAAGAAAAAAGCAAAAAATATTGAATCCCAACCAAAGCAGACATCCCCACAACTACAGCAATCCAAAAAATAGATGCAAAAGTTCAAGTGTAGCATCAGTATTGCTAAGTTGAAATTGTGTCAGTACTATGTTCTGGAATGCATGTAGTGGCTTCAATGACCTTGCGATAGTAACGCCAAGATGCATTCTTCTCAGTGATTGGTCGTTGACCAAATGGATTACTCTCTACATACTTCTGAACATTTTCAGCCATGGACAGTCCTTCAAGATAAAGGCGCAGATCACCCTCTGGCCCTGTTGGCGAATAATGAGATGAAGCTTATTTAATCTTGACAGCACCGGATGGATATATATAATACAACTACATCACTAAAAATAGATTGGATACAATACTATTCAAGTCATATTCATGCACTCACAAGGAATACAACTATCATTCATATCCCACAAATAGAGGAATTACTTGAACCAAATTTTTATTTTTATTTTTATGACAAGGAAAACCCTCAGCCGCTACCCTTTGGGTGTGCACAGGGTAAAACCCCCGCTCCTATGCAATAGCTCGCAAACCACATAGGAGAGGTAACCCGCACTAGGCAAGCCTGGTGCAACGAGCTCGACCCAGAAGGCAAACCCCTTGCTTTCGCTGGCAAGGGGTTTCGAACTTGAGACCTCCAACATTAAAGTCCCAAGCCCAAACCACTGGGCCACCCCAAAGGGTACTTGAACCAAATATATTCACATTAAAATAAAGCACTTGGTTATATTGAAAGAAGTTGAAATGTGGGAAACTTTCAAGTACAATTTGAGACCCATTCAGAAAAGATGAAAATCAAAGGACAGAGAGTTCAGCATCTATTTGCACGATTTATATGAAAATGCCCAAGCAGGAGATGCATGAAGTGAAGTCCAAACATAATAGTCTGATTACCCATCATGTACATGTTTGAAAGAGAGAGAAATACACACCTAGTGAATCATCTTTCTCATCCGTGTAGAGGTATGTATTTGGAAATACTGCTGTGTTTGGCTGAAAATAATAAAACACAGTGCAAAATCATTCACTTAAAGGTCATGGAGGAAGGTTCCCAGCAACAAAGAAAGGGTTAATACTCACTGGATTACACAAGGCCTTGTGCGGAGAATCGTCCAACAGAAGTGTGTTTGACTCATCATATTCACCCCTCTCCCATGGAAGATCTGGTTCAAACTTCTCCCATAATTTTTTAAGCTTCTTCAAAATAATAGGCTTGCTTCTCTTCTTACCAACAACAGGGAAACCAGTATCAGTGCAATGGGATTGATCCTGCATAACATTCGAAGTTATTATACTGTGTTGAAAGCTATGAATGAAAGAAACTATAACAGGAAAAGGCTAGGCTATCAATTTCGTTAATTCAAATTCATAATCAAAGTTTATGAAATACTGTAACAAGTATTTCTTGTCTTTCATTTCCTAGAATATGTAGGAAAACATGCCAATATATAAAAAAACATTTTGAGGGAAACAAAATATTAATTGATTAAGATAAGCAATGTAGCATGAGAGACTAGAATTAAGTGCTTCAAGGGTTTTTTGGTACTAAAAAGTCAGATTCAAATCAAATGTAAAAATAGATTATTTACGGAATATTCCATTAGTACAATTTACCAAAGCATTAGATCCTCTCCTTACAATCTTTTTATCCTGGGATGTCCTCCATGAGGCCTACTAAACCAGCTCTCAGGGATTCTAAGATATTTTTCGGTCCTCAAGCAAAAGGGAAAATCAAGAGCAAGAGACAGGAGATAAGTTGAAGAAGACCAATGGAGAAAGAGAGAGAGAAGCTCCACACCTACAGTCACTATATTGTGAAGCTATAGTTACTGACAATGCCAAAAAAGATAATTCCCTGCATAGAAGTATACTAGAGCCTTCAGTTATGGATTGGGACAGATTTGGATAGTGTTCACTTGGTTGATGTAGCCTGATAGGTGGTGGTTACTCTTCTTTTTTTCGACACTAGTAACATTTTGGTGGTTACTCTTCTTAGGCGGTGATCCTTTGAGTATTCTCGGAATTCAATCAAAGGACTATATCTCACACACTGCTCGCAGGATGTTCACCCCACCCCCCACCTCACCCCTGTATGTACAGACACACACAAAAGATAGTGATACATCCATGTATAATTTATTCAGAGCTATTTCCTACCTGACCCACATAGGCTTTTCTTTTTTTTTCTGAAGCTGGTGACTTCACAAAGGCTGTTTTTTGTCCAATGCATTATCAAATTTTTGGAAACGATCTCCTTAAATGAAACAAGAAAGCAAAAAATGCATGTACTAGCCGTAGCTCAAATTTATTAGTTTACAACCCATCAATGGGATGATCATATATACAGCTTCATAAATTCCATAGAAAGACACAGGGAAAATAGTAAAATGGAAGAAGAAAGCATAATATAATCTTGGGTGCTCATACAAGAAAGGCCATACTGAAATCACGTGTGCTTTTTCATATGGACCTGATTGTTGTTCTAAGTATAATTTCCAAGGGCTGTTTGATCTCCAGAATTAAGCAACCAGGCTCACAAGATTTTTTTTTTGTTCCTGGTGCTTTCAGATTAAAGTTTGCAGACTTGCACTGACGCTAATTTATGATATTGAGGAAGAACAGATCCTTACCCAACAGAAGAGCAATTTTTCCTTGGCATTTCCCAGTAGAAAATCAAGAAACAACTCCACATTCTTCCTGCAAATTTTTGGACAACACACATAAATATGTTTGCACATATATAAACTTCATAAATATGAAAGTGAACAAAATTCAGAAACTACCTGATTCTCGATGACCAAACACCTACATTAAATTTCTCAAAGCAGAATTGCAGAAAATCGTCATGAAAAGGCCTTTTGAAAACTGGTAAAACAGATGATAACTCAGTTAGAAGATTTTTCAAAAGACAAAGTAGACTTCAGAATGAAATTAATGGTGCCACTCCTACCTGCTTTCCCTGAAACAATGATGTCCACTTTGAAACCACGCGGCACATGTTGAAGCGGAACAATATCAGCAAGGAGTCCATTCAGATCAAGTACAAGGAGCTTTTTATTTGAACCTCCATTAAGCGCTCTCCTCAATGGAGGGACGGTCCTGACGTTTGTGATTTCAGTGTTTTCATCTATGAAAGCACACAAATTTGAAGGAGAAGAATTACTTTCAGCTAAAGATTGTCTTTCCCCATCGAAAATTTCATTGGTTGAAGACCCAAAAGCGCAAGTGCCAACATTCTCCACGAATGCTGGTAAACTGTTTCCAAGAGTACTGAAATTCCTTCTCCTCTTTCTAAAATAGGTTATTAGTACTCTCGGTCTTGGATGTACTTGTTGACTCCTTGTAACAATGGAAAAATCATTAACCTCAATAAACTCACTGCTTTCAGCAGGCAAAGTGATGTCCACGTTAGCGGATTTTATTTTGCTCTCTTCAATCACGGCATCCTCCACAATTGCTGGTATAGTGCTTGCAAGAGCAACAGAATTCCTTCTCCTCTTCCTGCAATATGTTATCAGCAGTTTTGGTCTTGGATACATCTGTCGTCTCCTTGTTTCAGATGCAAAAGCAGTGCATTCATCAGGCAAAGTAGCGTCGGCGTTAGTGGACTTTGTTTTGCTCTCCTGAATCGCAACATCCTCCATGATATCTGGTACACTAGTTGAAAGAGAGATAGAATTTTTTCTCTTCCTGCAATATGTTATTAGCACCCTTGGTCTTGGATACATCTTGAACTCTTCGTCTCAATTACAAAAACGCTAACCCAATAAACTCAGTGCTTTCATCAAGCAAACTGATGTCTATGTTAGTGGACTTTGTTTTGCTCTCCTGAATCACAATATACTTCAAAATTGTTTGAATACTGCTTGCAAGAGCAATAGAATTTCTTCTCTGCTTCCTGCAAGAGGTTATTAGCACTCTTGGTCTAGAAATATTTGTGGGCTCCTCGTCTGAATTGCAAAATTAATCTGATTAAACTCACTGCTGTCAGCAGGCAAAATAATGTCTATGTTAGTGGATCTTATTGTGCTCTCATGAATCACAGTATCATCCAAATTTGCTGGTAGCTGCTGGAAAGAGCAATAGAATTCTATCTCCGTTTCTTGCAGTAGGTTATCAGCTATCTTGATCTTGTACATATGTGTGGACTCCCCATCTCAATTTCAGAAGCATTAACCTCGATAAACTTGAGGCTTTCAGCATGCAAAAGTGATGTCAATATTAGTGGCTTTTGTTTTGCTATCTCAAATTACAGCGTACTCCATGATTGATGGAATACTTCATGTAAGAGAAATAGAATTCCATCTCTGCTTCCTGCAGTAGATTATTAGCACTCTTAGTCTTGAATATATTAGCAGACCTCGTCTTGACCTCAATAAATTAACTGATCTCAGCAGGAAATATGATGCCTATGTATGCAAACTCTCATCACAATGCAACTTGTTTAACATCAAATCCAAACTAACAGACAAGAATCCTTAAACATGCCAATGTAGAGACCGACAAACTACATTATTTTCAAGGGACAGGTTCGTCTCTTCAGCTTGATTCTCATTTTCTTTTACCTCTCTGTGAACTCATATCCACAAAACAACTTCTTGCTTGTGACCTGGTTTCATTTAGTAAGACGAACAGTGACGCAAGCTCATTTTAGAATTGTATTCCTATGGAGCCTCTAAAGCATGGTCAATATCAATTACACAAAATCACAAAAAATACCCTCCTATTTTGCCTATTTTCTATTTTTTCTTCTTTTAGCCCTCCATGTAATCAATGTCAGATCCAAGATTTTAACTTGATGGGTTTAATCTTTATAATTTTACCAGTGAACCCATTGCACTTTTGAAATGATGGGTTCAAAATGTGTTTACTGAAATTTTGGTGATATATTACCCATATAGCTAAGCTCCAAATTAAAATTACAGGGTTCAGTTGAACCCATATCTTGTTAGCTACATCCGCCACTGCATGTAATGAAGGCAGAGACATACTTGCTATGCTCCCCTTCTACGAATGCAGCACTGCTGTTTACTTTATTTCTCAGTTCAACACATCCTTACTAGTTCTCTTTTTAGATACATAATCTGGGAGCCCAAGAGCAGCCAATTCCTGGATACCAATCTTACTGCTATTCCTCTTTTTCACAGACTAGTCACCTCAATACCAAGTGAAACACCAGCAGCAACAGGAATTCCAATTTCCTGTTGCTACTTATCTATCCCAAACAATTGAATATCATATGCCAACTATATGTTAAGCAATGTTTACTAACACCAATAAAACAAATGAAAAGGATAAACTAGATTAGTTTGTTTTCTCCAAATCAAGCTAACATGAGTTTTAGAGCAAACGAAACACTCCTTAGTCAATAACTCATAAAGACACATACTTCCGAGGATTAGTAAACATCATAGTGTCACCCCACTGTCCTATCTCTTCAAGTCCTTGTGTTTGACTTTTGCCCAACTTAATTGTAAGTACACTCACTCATAAACTGCTTGATACCGTGTAATCACAATCCAAATAAGGGGAAATGCCTATAAATTAACAGTTGTAGTTTATCAAGCACGCGAAAAATAAAGTAAGATGCGTTCAACAGAGTTAATTTTTAGAGCATTACCAGATTTGAAGCACTGCATACACATGAAGTAAAATTGAAACTCAATTACAACCTAAACTCCAAAATAAACGAATCGAATACTTCAATCTATCAGAAAAATATAAATTAAGTTACGGAAACAAAATCTGAAACAGCAAAAAATTAAAGCCGGCGGATGAGAATACCTGAAGCATATGAAGAAGAGAAAACACTTCAAGTTGTTGTCTTTAAAGGCGATAAGCTTTCTGAAACACAGAGAGGTGACGTGAGACAGTGAAGTTGGGGAGTATGAACTATGAAGACGACGGATCGGAGAAAATGGGTTCAGTTTTGGTATTCCAAGAGATTGCGGGGATCTTAGAATTAATGTTGCTATTTCCAAAGGGACCAAATGAGAATATACTTGTAGGAAAAATGATATAATTAATAATTAACGCGTTAATTAGCATACATTTTAGGAATGAACACACTTAAATACTTCCTCAGTCACTTTTTATTTATCAAATTTTGACATAATGATTGGGAAAATGACATAAATAATCCCTTAACTATAGGAGTAGGTCTAAAATGGTCTCTTAACTATACACTTAACGAATTTAGTTCTTTAACTATTCAAAAACTTATCAACTTTGGTCCCTTAACTATACACTTACCGGTTTTAGTTCCTTAACTATAAACTTACCGATTTTAGTCCTTCAAGTATTAAAAAACTTATCAGTTTTGGTCTTTGTCCTTTTTTATTACAAATAACTTAGGTTTATATTAACCGAAATATTCATTAAATTAAATTTTTAACCCATTTTTAAAAGTTGTTTCTCTATCCCCGCCCTTTTTTCTTCAAACTACTCTTATGAAAAGAACTATAACGTCAACGATTAAAAATAAAATTAATGAGGAAAGAAGATATAAGTCATAATTTTATTCAATGGGGGATAAAATTAAGCATAGTATTGTTGTTAATGACTTGAATATGCTAATCCGTGAGAATTTTATTTAATTTACTCAAATTTCTTCATGTAAAATAAAATGAATAGAATAATAAAATTGATCTATTTAAAAAAAAAACTAAAAAAATTGCAAATCTACCATTTTATAAATTTCAATTTCTGAAAAATTAAACAAATTCCGTTCAATGAAGTCATTGGAGTACAAATTTTGGATTTAACAGGTAATAATTTTTTTCTTTTTATAATAAAGTTTAGCATATTCTTGTCATTAGTAGCAATAATATGCTTCATTTTATCCTTTGTTGAATAAAATTATGACTTATATTTTCTTTTCTCGTGAATTTTATTTTGAATCGTTGAGGTTAAGGTTCTTCGCATAAGGTTAATTTGAAGAAAAAGTAGTGGAGAGAGAGAAACAACAGAAAAAGTTGCTAAAAGATTTAATTTCTTGATGCATGGATTCCGTTAATATAAACCTAAACTATTTGTATTAAAAAAAATGGACAAAGACTAAACTTGATATGTTTTTGAATATTTAAAGGACTAAAATCGATAAGTTTATAGTTAAGGAACTAAAATCGATAAGTATATAGTTAAGGGACCAAAACTGATAAGTTTTTGAATAGTTAAAGGACTAAATCCGTTAAGTGTATAGTTAAGGGACCAATTTAGACCTACTCCTATAGTTAAGGGACTATTTATGTCATTTTCTCTAATGATTGGTATAAGGAGTCTATCATTTATTTATCAAATTGTGACATAATGATTGGTATAATTAAAAGGGTAAAAATGTTTAAAAGTCTATGATATTCTTTTTATTTTAAAATAAATTGATTTTTTTAAAAATTAAAAGGTATTAAAGTTAAAAGGATAAAAATGTTTAAAAAGGTAAAATAACGTAGTGTGAAATATGTTATTTTATCATTTTGGCTAAAAGGATTTTTCCTCATCTTTTTTATTGACAGAGTTCCAAATATATTTAGTCACTACTTTTTTTTAAAGACATTTAGTCAATTTTAATAAACTGAAGATGTAATAGAAAAAAAATTGTTCTTTTTGATTTGGCAAAAATAACAAATAAAAAGAAAAATTAAATTAAAAAATATTTGACTAGTAAATATGAATGGATATAATTCAAATGGTAGTTTTTATGTTGATTCATGCGTTAGATACCATAAATAGTTTAATGTTTTGATTTCTAGAATCAATTAAATTGATTTTGTTTCTGTCTCTTATTCATATAGTATGATTCTGTCTGTTTGGCATTACGGTTAAAAAAAATTATTTTTAGAAGTGTTTTTTTAAAATAGCTTTTCTGAAAAGTGCTTTAAAAATAATAATAATTGTGTTTGACAAATTCATTTGAAAAAAATGCTTTTGATAAGCAATTTGTGTTTGACTATCTTTTTTTAAAAAGTATTTTTGAGAGTCAAATTACGAAAAAAGCAAGTATCAATGTGCTTTTAAGATTATTTTGTAGAGAGAAACTATTTTAAATATCTAATACATAACTTTAATTAAGTTTTTATTTTAATTAAATTAAAATGTACATATTCAAATTATTAATTAATATTATACATAGATAAATAAATAAAATAAAATATTAATATAATGTTAACATGATGAGTTAAATATCAAGAAAAATAAATTTAAAAACTATTCCACAACTAAGAAAATAAATTTTTTATTTGTTACTTTTTTGGGAGGGCTGAAATCTTTAATTGTTACTTTTTTCTCTTTTTTAATCCTACAAAATATTATATTACCTATTTCTAATAATACGTAAAATAATATATAAAATATAAATAATAATATATAAACATAAATAAAATAAAAAGTTTATCATATAAAAATAAAAATAAAAATAAAATTCTTGAATAAAACTTAACAAAACTTATGAAATATGTTAATTAATTAATAAGAGATATATTAGTAAATATATAAATATGTAAGGGATATTTTAGTCTTCAAAAAAGTAATTTTCTGCTTCTACTTCTACTATTTTTAAGAAGCAGAAATTTTTAGCTTCTTCCCAACAACAGAAAAACTGATTTTGCTTCTATTTAAAAGCACGAGGGTTTGCCAAACACTTGATTTTGCAAAAAAAATGTAAAAAAACACTTTTGGCCTCCCAACAGCAATGCCAAACAGGCTCTTAATTTTTTTTAAAAATATTTGATTAATATAAACAAGATAAATTTATGTTATTATATATGATTGTAATGACTTTTATTTACCTTCAGTTTCTCTTATTCACCCGTAATTGTAACCTCAGAATATTCCAAATAAGCTAAAAAAATTTAACACGGTAGAGGTACAACCAACAAAAGGTGTGTGAGACTCCATTAACTTCTTGACATGTGGATAAGTGGGCCATTTATCTACTTTAAAGTTAGAATGCTACCACTAACAAGAGATAGAAAGTATATTTACACAATAAATTGAGTTGAACATATATAAAAAATGCATGAGAAATTAAAACGTGAGTTTACTTCTTCTTTATTTTAATATTTTAAGATTATATTGAATATGTTACGTAGTTATATGTTGGTTTGACAAATTTATTTTGATATGGTATCTTTTATATGTAATATAATTTGTATTTTTGTTTTCATCACTGTTACTTTTCTACTTTTAGTTTTTTTTTTTATAAAATAGTACTTAAAATTTTGTAGAATACGTTTAATTTTATTTATTTATTAAAAAATATTGTATTTTTTTGTTATTTTTTTAAATAATGATTTATTTAAGTTAAAGATTGCTAGAGGTAGAGAGAAAATAATTATTAAAAAATATCGATGTAACTTTTTTTCTAACATCAGCAAAAATGTTTTAAAAAAAATTAAAATTTACAGATTCAGTTTGAACATCAAAATATGTAGTTTTGATTTACCATTCTTTGATTTTATAAAAATATTAGGAAGAAAATTCAAAATTTAATTTTTCAACAAGTATAAATGTGGATCCACAATCATTTTTATTTTATTATTATATATTTAGTGAAATGTATTATTTCTGATGGGATTGATATTAATTATAAAATTTGTTTTACTTTTTGTTATTTTTGTTCTAGGTTTATAAAAATTCTTCAAACTAACATACAACTATAACAATAATAACATATCCAATGTAATCTCAAAATTAATATATTATTAACAATTAAAAAGGAAAAGCAACAAAGGCACGTATAATTTCTCTTGCATTTTTTTATATTTATTCAACTCAATTTATTGTGTAAATATATTTTCTCGTGATAGCATTCTTGCTTTAAAGTAGATAGATACACATTTTTTTGATTGTGCCTCTATGGTGATAAAATTTTTCAAATATGCATACGTATAAAGATCAAAGACATTGGTACTCTTATAAAAAAGTTCTTTTTATCATCAAAGAGATGGATTTATAGAACTTTTTACGACTAATCTTAATCTCGAAAGAGTAATAAAGTGAAGTAGATAAAGCTGAAAAGACAGGGGTCAAAAAGAAAACTTATAAATTTTAAAAAATTACGAAACCGACCTCCTACTATCCCATTATTATTTGCACAACAGTCCACTAGTCCAGCCATGCAAGCAGGCACCCACTATACAGAATAGTGTTTCAGATATTTTCATATCCCTTCCATTGCTGCGCGTGCCGTTAGCTGTACCTATAAAGCCCTACTGCTCTTCAATCAATTTCTCTCCACAGATCTGATCCGAACTACTCAGGTACATGCTGCTGCTCTCTCGTTTTGCTCTTACTCCGTCTGAATTTCATTTTTTATTATTTGAAAGTCGAGTCTCATTGTTGTTGTAGTTCGTCTTCTCTGGATCGGCGTTTTCGTTTAGAATTTATGCATCATTTTTTTTTTTTTCATAATCATCGTGGTTTCGGATCTGAGTTTATAGAATGCTGCTGATATATATGACGAGGTTGAAGTTTTAGCGGTTTTGGTTGCTTTTCGGTTGATTTGCATCCACGGTGCTCATAATTATCTGTTTTATGTGTTGTTGATTATCATGCATCGATATATGTGTGTGCAGTGTATATCGCTGATTCGATGGCTTTCCGTGTTACTGTCGGTGTTTCGATTTGATGAAATTCCAAGTGTTATATGAAGGAATTAGAAGAAAATGATAAGTTTGATAGAACTAATCAAATATTTGATCCGACAGTTGTTGCTAGAGTAGCTTTAGTTTGTGATGTTTCTGGTTCTGGATGATTTAACAATTACTGCACATGTATATCCAGTAATCTGATGTTGCTTTTGCAATTGATATGCTGTATTGGGCTGGAGATTGTGTTTTTGTCAAAATTTTGAGTGTATTACTCTATTTCCTTGGTTGCAAGGTTTGCTTGCTAATTGAGGTATGTTGCCTGGTTTCGGTAGATGGACGAGTCAATAATAGTAATATTAAATCTGGCTCAAAGAAAGAAAAGATAATTGTGTAACAGGCGTGTAATTGGTCTAAATGGATACAGAGCTATGACTTCTAATATCATAGATCCAGATAGCTATGAAATCTACATTTGCAGCTATTTCATTGTTATGTATCTATGTTGATCTGAATAGGACAAACTTATATGTATGCGTGTCTATTCACAAAATTTGTATGCCAGTCTTAATTTTATCCTACATTGTAGTCATTTATTACCAAGTTTTGAATCGTGTTTGTACTAATAAAAGAGAAGTTCTGAATTACCTTTGTGATTTCTCAACAAGATATGGTTAGTTTCTTATAGGGTGGTTCATGGGAAAGGCAAGTTATATACTGAAGTGGGAAGAAGAGTTATTTAGACTGGAGTTTTGGAATTTGAAATGTATAATGTTCTTGTAATCTCTACTCTCAACTTTCACCCGGAGGAATCCATTTAAACTATAAGGGGCTATATGTGATACTGTTAATTTAGTTCATTTCTCACACACATATTATAGTTCATCTTTATGAGGTACACTGCAGTGGGTCATAGAGCTTATCCGTACGTCATACTCTTTGTTTACAATGCCATGTAATCTTTTCTGAGATTGTGTACTGCTGCTTTGAGCAGAATCAATCATTTAAAAGTTGAAAGATCATGGGTCGTGGAGTCAGCAGTGGTGGAGGACAGAGTTCCCTAGGTTACCTCTTTGGAGATGGTGAGCCTCCAAAGCCTACTACCAACAAGGTAGAACCTCCACAGAATCAGGGACCTACTACAAGCGATCCACAGAAGCCTACTGCAACTGCACCAGCTCCAACTGTTAATAAGCAGATTCCAGCTGGTATCCAGGGGCGCAATTCCAATAACTATTTCCGTGCAGATGGACAAAACACTGGGAATTTCCTCACGGTAAGATGCAGATCATCTTTCTTTCAAAGTCGATTTTACAATGTCCTTGTAGATTACTTATCCCCTCCTACTCATTGGTTCTTTCTTTATGATTGTCATGGCTTGATCAAATGAATTAGTTTTTGAAATGACCGCTTTCAGAAGGTGAACTTTACATGGTGGCAGATTCTTTAATGAAGAAATTTCTTTTCCATTCTCTATTTAGTTCAGTACTATATGCTTTTTGAGTTATTGATTCTATCACCTCCTTCAGTTCTTGCTGCTCCAGGATATAATTGCGGATAAAAACATCTTTAAAAAATTCTGAAGGAAGTTCCTTTCCAAACGTTATTTAGTTCAGTACAACATGTTTCTTGATTCTGTCATATCACATTTCTGTTTGTAGCAACTTCTGTTTTCCAATCATCTGGGATTGTTGCCATCATAAACATTTTACCAACTTTTGAGAGGGGAATATGAGAACTGAACCGTCCTGTTCTGGAGATGTTCTTTTCCATTCATCTTCTAGCTCAGTAGCATATGCTTCTTCTGTTGCTAATTCCGTCACATCTTATTTCCCTTCTTCTTGTCTATTACACAGGGTGATATTGTCTTGTCAATTAAATGTTTGAATCTCATCTCTTTTCAGGATCGCCCATCTACCAAAGTGCATGCAGCACCAGGTGGTGGATCTTCCCTGGGTTACCTGTTTGGTGATGGCAAGAACTAGTTCCTTCTGTCCAAAGATGAAATTGTGTGTGTAGTCATGAAAAAACAATGAGACTGCTGTTACTGTATGTTGGTTTATTTTGTGTCTGGGGAAATAGTGTCGGCATTCAGACGATCCGATTGTAATATGATAATCCTTTCCTATTCACTGTTGGGATATATACCCAAAGCTTCAACTGTGAACTATCTGCAATGCCTGCTTAAGAAAATCAAGTTTTAGTTCGTGCTACTGTTGTTTTAGGATGCAATGATTCTAAAAACATGAACATGATCTCCCAGAGTGATTATGAACCTGCATTATACTTGGTCATTTGCTCTTTTCATTTTATTATTACGACTGAAAGCATTTTAAGTTGATACTTATTTCTCAGTCCAAAAATCTATATTCACAGGCCACAGCCAGCCTGGGAACTTGGGTATTCATGGTTTTATTCAGGTTGGTTTTCAAATCAATTTAGCATGTTTTTCAAATATTAGAATTGACTCTAATCAATTAAATAGGGTTTTAATGCTTTTCGTTTTTGTGGTTTTCTTTGAATTTTTGTCGACTTATATTTAAATATCTAAGAATATACATCCAACCACAAATTAGATCGACTATAGTCTAGCATAACATCACCGAATCAATTACTACTATTTGAGATTTTTGTTAAAAATATTCACATAATTAAGTTATATAAAGCTTCCTCCGAAGAAAAAAGCGTATGAGCTTAAAGTGTTTAAAATTTAGCCTTTTCAAGGAATATAAAAAATTCAAACAATAAGTTTGTTTTTGTGAAAATAAATAAATTTATAGTTGTGACTAGGGGTGTTCACGGTTTGGATAAAAATCGATCCAAACCGATAAAATAAAATCGATTTTATTTGGGTTTGGTTTGGTTTGGTTTTAGATTTTTGAAAATCTATAGTATTTGGTTTGGTTATGATTTTATTCGAAAAAATCAAAGAAATAACCGAACCGCTGAATTATATACATATATTTTATTAATATATTGTTTTTATAAACAATTTTAAAGATCTTATATATGTTTCCATTAAAATTTCTTTAAACTTTACTTATTGAAAGCAAGAATGTCCAAGGTGAAAACATTTTTCTTATTGATTTCATGTATATGAGTGTCTATGACAATTCTTTGTGGGACTAAAAATGTTATTGTCTCTTCCTTCTAGGCCAATATAGTGAATTTTAAAGCTTTATTGGTAGTAAATTCAGTGATCGAAAGTTCAGTAATTTAAGTCATTCTAACTATTTTTTATTTTAAATGGATTGTTGTCACTTTTCACATTTTGAATGAATTGTTTCTTTTATTTTTGTGTATGGTTAATAACCGAACCAAACCAAATCGAAATCGATAACCACCAAACCGATAAATGTATATTATATTTGATTTGGTTTGATTTTGATAATTTTAAAACTGATTAAGTTGATTTGATTTTGATTTGAAACCAATAACCGATCTAAACTGACCCGTGAACACCCCTAGTTGTGACATACCAAAACATCTTTAACAATAACTAAATGGCTTTCTTGTTTAAAAAATATATGAATTGTTTCAGCTTAAATTGAGTTGGTCACATATATTTTGAAAAATTTATAGATTATACACCTAAAGTCAAAAATAATTTTGAATTTATATTTCGCGACACAAACTCTTTTAGAAAAAAGGAACACGTGTCCTTGAAAAATTATGAGTATCATTTATTAGGTCGTTATGAATAAATTCAGAAAACATGAGATTAAACTGAGTTGACCATACATATTTCAGAAAATTCATGGACTAATACACATGAAAAATCAAGATAATCCTAAATTTATGTTTCGTTACCCATAAATTGCAAAAAATCAATGTTTGCCTCTGGAAAAATATGAGTATCATTTACTTGGTCATCATGAATTGACCCACAAAATTTGATCTCAAACAATGTTGGTCACATATATTCTGAAAATTGTTAGGACTAATACACGCGGAAGTCGAGATAATCATGAATTTCTGTTACGTGACGTGTAAACTCCAAAAAAGCGACGACTATCCCTGCAAAACTATGAGTACTCCATACTAGGTCGTCACGAATGGACCCACAAAATTTGAGGTCAAACAAAGTTGATCACACATTTCAGTAATTGATTCTTAGTATCACTTACTAGGTCGTCATAGATGGACCCATAAAGTTTGAGTTCAAATAGAGCTGGCCAAACATATTCTAAAAAATTCATGGACTAATACATACTAATAATCTTGTACTCTTGTCCATGACCCATAAACTCAAAAAAATGACTTTTGTCCTTGAGTGACTATGAGTATCATTTACTAGATCATCAAGAATAGACCCACAAAAATTTAGCTCAAACAATATTGGTCACACATTTCAGAAAGTTTATAGACTAATAACACGAAAAGCCAAGATAATCATGAATTTCTATTTCGTGAGCCATAAATTTCAAAAAAAAAAAACTAAACAATGTATGTCCATGAATAACTATGAGTATCATTTACTAGATCGTCACGGATGAACCCACAAAATTTGAGATCAAATAAAATTGATCACACATATTCCAAAAAATTCATGGACTAATTCACACAAAAAAATCAAAATAATCATGAATTTCTGTTTCGTGACTCATAAACTCCTAAAAGAGTGATTTTTTTTTTTGGTCGAAGCTACGAGTATCATTACTAGATTGTAATGAATGAACCCACAAAATTTGCTCAAACAAAATTAATCACACATATTCTTAGAAGTCATGAACTTGTGTACATACGAAAATTCATGAATTAATACACTTTTTTTGTAAAGACCACATATTCTTCAATAGTGGTGATAATTCAACGGTGAAGTGGAGGCCACTCTTATTTTCCGTTTTAAATTTATAGTTTTGTAAGATTTTTAACTTTTATTAACCTCTTAAGGATGAAAATCATACGTTTATTTTAATTGAAAATTTAAAATATTGAGTAAAATACTATAGATTAAAACTACAATTACACAAATATCATTTTTTAGATGAAAAATACTAGTAATTGATATATATACTATGCTAAGGATGTTCTATGGTAGAATAAATAAGAAAAATTTAAAAATAATTGTTTGCAATAATAATCCACCCATATAAAAATGTACGTCTAACCACCACCTATTAAACTTATCTTTAAGCCTTGGTGATACGTTTTTATCACTCGATCCTTCAAACACGAGCTTCCATTTTGTTCCAATACAATATGCAACATCATATCACTCTTCATGTTTTCTTTGGTTATATACCCCAATAAGTCTCACTCAGCCTAAAACCTTTAAAATCTAGGTTCTATTTCCGAACATACAACTAATCATTAACTCCATCGCACATCTCTTCGATCAATATTATATCATTTGTGAATAACATACACTACGTACAATATCTCCCCTTGAATATGTCACTAAAGAAAAATAGAAACAAACTAATAATCCCTAATCATGACTAGAAAATGTTCTTAGTCACCTCAAACTGTTCTTATTTGAATCTTAATTCATTTTACACATCCTAACTAGACTCCAAACATCTCCACAGAACTCCCTAAAAACTTTTATCATATGCCTTGTCTAAATCAATGTCATTTAAAAAAAGGGCAACTTAATCCTTCTACCCTACATCATTTGATTCCATTTTAGTTCACCCAAAATCAAACCAAACCAAACCAGAAAGTGTCTACACTTTCAGAAGTAGAAGCTGCAAAAAATGAAAATGAAACAGGCCAGGGAGGCAGATAAGCACTTCATAGTTAATAAAAAACAATTTGACTGGAAATTGGTAAAGTTATCTCCTTGAATTCACTAAAGCTTCTACTATTAGCTAAGCTGGTGACCACAACACCACAGTCGATATGATTTTTTTTTGCATATAAAATCATTGGGAATCTTTACCCAAAAATATCAAACCTAAGGAAAATGAAACTGTGATATCCTCAAGCAGACTGTAGAGATAAAGTGGTTCAATTCGCTCCGCCATCTCCACAAAATTGCACAAGGCTAATTGGTGTTGCATTGATTCTTATCTGCGAAAAAGAATAAAGCAAAAATGAACTAACAATCTAACATAATAAGCACAATATTATTGAGGAGCAGAAAGTCTGCTGCTATATATTTATGGTGAACTTCACAAACTTTGCACCAAGTTTTTTATGAGAAATGTCACTGTTATACGAGCATAACTAATACTTCTAAGATGAGAGGTCGGGGAACAAGCATCTTTAAGTCTAACATTGGCAATCAATACTCAATTGTGTCTATCTTTAGACATAATACATCTCTATATTAAACGTATAGTACTAAAATTACCTCAAATAATTTGATCGAGAGAATCTTTTTCCAAGCTGTTTGATTCTGTCACACCAAAAATGGAACAGTAATCAATTCAATGTCGCAATTCATGTTCTTATCTTATAGGTACAAGTACAACATGTAGTGCTGCCAACAATTTAAATAAATGATAAATCATCAGGAAGAGGACGTCAAAGCAAAGATTAGAGCTGAAGCACATAGCCAAGCTCCTATCCCAAGGGAAATCAACAGAGATAGAGATGCTGACCGGTAGAAACCACGTAATCTTTCTACCATGTAATCTTACTCCCATGAAAATCAAGGTCCCTTATCATATGTAAATATCCATAGAAAGTGTTTTAGTTATTTTAGCGAAAAAAATAGCAGCATTTTTCTGCTTTTCTAAGACATATTTGCCTCAGCAGACTAGGTAAGATATTGCAAGAGACAACACATAACTGGAACTTAGGGTAATTAACACATAATGGGTAACAATACAAATGGTCATAAACTCATAAATCTCTGAATGTTGTTCTACATTCTCTGCTACTTCTCACAATAGAAAATAGCTAGCAACACCTCTATATATGTGCAAAACCTAATTTAGCTAAGACTAGACAACCTATTCCTATATTATTTAGACTACAAATCCTATTTAGACATGAATTAAATAAATACCAAATCCTAAACAAATTTGAATTCATACTACTTTGAATTATTCTTCTAACATTTCTAAACTTGAAAAAGCTATTCATTTCTTAATCTTTTTTTTCTAGACTAAATTTTCTAAAATAATAATTGCAATAGTTGATCTATTGCATACGTGCAAGGCACTCACTCAATCTCTAAACAATGAGACACATCAATGTTTTCATTAATCTTTGTAGACAATACAAAACTTATCAAAAAGTAAAAACAAAAATAACCAAAAGCCTTTCAGACATGAGTTATATTAATAAGAAATTCTTCCACATTAACAAATTTAACAAGTCAACAGAAATTATTACTGAGATTTGGAGACTAACAACATTATGTGATGTTGACTATTGAAAGTCTCATGAGATCGGATTCCAGGAAAGGGAAGATTTCAAATGAGAAAATCGTGAATACACTACTTTTGCATCAGATAAAAAGAAGGGGAAGCTTAAGCAATTTTAAATGGAAATAACCTAAGACTGTATAAGGGACAGTAATTCGCTTAATTCAGACAGAACCAGAAATTTCCACTGTCATGTAATTTGTGACAAGATCTAAATGCTAGAAACATGCAAACGTCACTAGAATTTAAAGTGGGTTCTATATTAAGAACACATCATAAAGCTGTGGAAAGGCAGGAGACCGCCAATATTATCCCCCTGTGGAGGGAGCAGCTAGCTGAGATTCTAGAGAATACAATCAAATCCTGTCATAAAAATAGTTGTCAGCTATGCTATGAGTCTATGACACATTTTATCTTAACTGTCTCTATGTTAGATAACGCTATGACGTCTCCAGTTGTGCTTCATGGAATTAGAACCATCTAGTTCTGCTGTCGCCAGATTGTCCTACATCTTTATCTACTGATCAATGATTAATTTAGACTACCCATAGAAGATGGAGCAAGGGAACAAAGACCATCGTTCATGGGCTTGAATTTAAGTTGAACCAGAGACAACACTGTTCACATATGGCATGAGAAAGTTTTACGCTGAAGAATTGGATTCAGAGTACAGTAGTAGATCTTTGTGAATCTGTGTTCTTACAGACGAAAGTCAACTTCATCTTCATGCCACAATAAGCATACTAATGAACTGGGGCCACAAAAGGAAAGGGTTGCTGAACTCATGTACTGTAGACTTATCTAATATAGAGACAATGGTAGCATCCATGGTGACATATTTACATTAAAGAGCTTGGATAAAGCTTTGGAAGCTAGAGAGAGATCGAGATGGTGCTTATCGTGGCAAAGAGTGGGCCAAATGCTACAAGTTTTTCATGGTGCAAGTCCAAATCTAAGAGGAAGAAAATTGGGCCTACATGAAAACCAAGAGAAGGGCCCCAGATGGAGCCCAAGAAAGAAGGCTGAAATTTCTGCCCAAAAGGGCTGAGAATAACAACGTACCCAATGTAATCCAACAAGTGGGGTTTGGAGAGGGTAGTGTGTATGCAGATCTCACCCCTACCTTATAGAGTTAGAGAGGCTTCCGTTAGAATCACACAGCTTTGGGGCTCCAATTCATGCCCAAGTTGCAGCAAAATATGCATGTGCTTTTTGGTTAAAAATTGGACACTTTTTCCTTTTCTGTTAGGTAGTTTGAGATCAAGTGTGACATCAATTTACCTTTTTTCCTAGTTTAAGGTTTCCTTGTTAGGTTTTTACTATCCGTTATTTCCATAAAAGTAGGATTCAAACCCCATGCTATTTGGGATAGGTTTCCCTTATACATAGGGGTGAATTTTGTTCTTTTTAACAACATTATTATTAATATTATTCAAGAGTTTCTCTTCTTTAACCTTTGCATGTTCGCTACTTAAGATTTAGAACAATTCTTCAAAGGTAAGATTGATACTTTAACAAGATATATTTGGTTCTTATTCATAAATAAATAAATAAAACAGTTAGTCTTATACTAATTGTTAGAGTGGGTTAGAGTATCACATTGGCTGGGAAATGGAATGGTGGTTTGTTTATATGGACTGGCTGGGAAATGGAATGGTGGTTTGTTTATATGGACTTGGACAATCCTCACCTCATGAGATAGCTTTTGGGGTTGAGTAAGGCCAATGGTCATATCTACATAGTATCAGAGCAGCTTGCAGATATTTTCAGCAGGTCCCTCACTGGGCCTCATATTAATTACATTTGTAGCAAGCTCGATACATATGACTTATATGCACTAGCTTGAAGGAGGAGTCCTAGAATAGGAGTAGGAATATGATTTGTATATAATATTCTGCTAGGAGAAGAATTGTCATGTAGTGTATATAATAGGGCTTAATGTAGTTATGTAGATAAATAATTCAATAAAATTTTCACCTATATTTCTCACACTACCTATTGTCTCTAATTACTTCGAAATAGAGAAATAGAGGTCTAGATCACTGTCATCTAAGTTCTTGAATTGACTCTATTAGTATCATAATTAGCTTTCATTCGTTAATTTTTTAATACTAAAATCAATTAGGGTTCCTACGTCCTAGCACTTAATTTTGAAATTTTATTCTCAAATTTCACTTATCTCCCTCCGAACACCAACTTTGAATTTCTCTCTTGTTGTTTTTGATTAGAGAAAATAGGTTAGCCAACATGAATATTATAACTAAACGTGTATCCTCCTAATATTGACAAACAACATGAAAACTGTCTGGAATCACCATTAACTGATAGGCTTAA